>CM056586.1:59848178-60115678 GCA_029721435.1 Gymnothorax reevesii | reverse complement strand
GGTGAAAATTTCAGATCAACTGTTCCACAGATTTCCACGCGAGCAGCACAATGTTACCACAGGCTTACTCATGTGGGCTAGCCTCGGCTACACTGGTTGACTATAGGTATTTTCAACAGGAGAGCATGCATATTTGGGAGCTAGTTTGACACCAGACCCCATGCCCAGGCAGAGACGTGCAGTCAGGGGAGGCAGTGACTTCACCTTTTATCGCTGGATTTGGTCAACCTGTTTCCAAGTATTTGACAATAAATCAATTTTTATTTTTTTTACTGAACAATTAAGACCAAGGCTTTATGTAGCCTGCAATGATAAAGAGGTGATAATGACAAAAAAAATTCATTAACGTGCACACTTTAATTTGAGATTGCAAGGATGGAAATCTTAATAAATAATTAGAAAAAAATCACAACTCTCTCAGTAATTCCATGTATCGTTTTAACCTCTTGTTTATCGGATTATGAAAGAAAATTGAAAATAAACTCCCAATTTTTTGAATGGCATTTAAAGGGGAAAACAGTACTGTAAACATACTGACCAAGCATTGAACGCGGCATAGAAAAGGTTTTAATATTTGTTAATGGAATTGCGTAAGCTTCCTGCGAGTGAATATGAGCAAATTTGCTGTCTCATGAGCATTCCAAGTTCGATGCACTGAGCAATAATGCTCTGGAAACTGAAATTGGCACGTCATTCTGCCAATTAGTCTTAGCAAATTAGTTAATCAACGCTCTGATTGCTAATCAAGCAAAGTAATGGGGAGTTACCATTTGTTTAACGGTGAGGATTCTGCCTCACCTAACTTACTGCCGACGGCACGTCACTGTGCACTGGGTATCTAAATGGGGAGAGATGATAGGAATTAAAATTGAATCTGTGTTGACTTCTGTGGGGCTTGGGCATCCCAGCAGAGTGATTAATCAGACCCAGTTGAGTAGTTATTTCAGAAATTTTAGATTTTTTAAGTACTGTCCAAATAGAGCAATGCCGCTGTGGTAAAGTGATCGTCTTGAGTGGACTCCAATGGTGAAACTCACTCTTTCGCACAAATGGCAAAATACGTTAGAGTTTATGAGCTAGCAGATGAATTTTTGATCCCTCTCCCAAAGTGAACACCATGAGCCCCACGAATAATGATAAGGCCGAGAGGAGAGGACTTTTTTTCCCGCCCATATGCTTTTTAACCCTTCGAGCGCAAAATAGGGAATATCATATGGCCATTTTCATATCACACGCTGTATCAACCCAATATACTGCATGTATATATGATACTGGTCAAGGGTTGATACATGGTGTGATATGAAATTGTGCATATGAAGGTCTATTTATCATATACTCATTTTGACCATAATGAAAAATGCATTTTATCCAAAGCATTTATTTCAGGTAATTATTGTCATCATTACAGGCCAATAGTGCTAGCATTTACTTCTAGTCAGCAGTGTACTCAAGTCAATGGAAAGGCTAACTAGCTAGCCGGCATGCAAACGCGATTTTCTCCATGAAGGTAATGAATATGCGTTTCTACGATAACTTACACATGAAATGTTTTACCACAGCCCTTCGCATAATATTGCTGCAAAATGTGGCATTACACATCCTGTTTATAAATAATTCTGTAGCAAGTTCCTTTCCTATGACATAGTCCAGCTCAAAAATTTCAGGCGCTAAGGAATATGTGAGTCTCTTCGCCATGACAGCATCTTATCTGCGTTTGCAGCAATGCATTGCCAACGAAGCTTGTGACTGTTGCAATGGCAATGGTTGCTGCCATTGATTTTGCCCGGCGGGCAGATACGGGTGATACAGGATATTTGCCTAGCGGGCTGATGCAGCCTCATGCCCGCATCACATGGGCAGATTCTCCGTATTTTTACGGAAGTATGTGATAAATGCAGCTATTGTTGCTCAATGATGTAAGATATCAAATCCAAGCTGTTGAAAACCTAAACAAGTCGCCACATGATAGGTTTTCAATAGCAGAAGATGATAAAATTTATTATTATTTATTTATTTCAGTGCTCTAAGGTTTCAATATCCCCCGACCCGAGACTTCCCCTACACCACCGCGAGTATCCAACGCTCCACTCCGGAGACGAGAGATTTCGCTCTCGATCGTCTTCAAAGCACCGCCCTCAGCTTAACTCTGGTGTTCCCGCCTCCCGGGCTCAGACGAGAGCGGCAGACGGCAGCCATGTACCTGTGTTTACGTCTACTCAGCGTCGCCTTGCTATGATCTCTTCCCTGAGGTGTTACGGGGGGAGGGGGGGAAGAGAGATTGAGGGCTGCTCACCTGTGCAGTTACATCAGTTTAGGCGGCAATATTAACCCCATAAAACCTATACAGGTCTGTCAAATGCAGCTGCTGTATTCAAACCTGAGGAATTTCAGCCTTATTTTAAATTCTAGCAGAGATCCAACGGCTTCCAACAATCCCAAATATGTCCCGCTGAATTACGGAGAAATGAATATAAAATGATGTATAAGATCATTCCATTTGATGTAGTGCTGTGGCCATCAAAACATGTCTTCCTGGGTTTGAATATTTCTCTCAATACTAGTATGATGTAGCTTTACTGATGCGCTGCAACCAGCAGGTACAAGATATGTATGTGAAATCATTTCTTCTGCTCCTGGCTTGTATTTAAGTTGTCCTTCTCCTCGCTTTACTTTCTCAGTCATAGTGTTTGGGTTTGGGTTTGTCAGCGTGTTCCCTAGTGCAGCAGAGCTAAAATTAGGCCCTGAAGGCCAGTAGTACAGCTGCTTTTCACCCTTGTCTGGACTGATTTAAACCTGGGACACCAGGTGAGTTCAATCTTGCGGCAAATCGGTGGCATGAATCGGTGGTAAATTAATGCCCCTGATTGGAGACCCGCAGTGCTACTGGCTTCCAGAGGCCTGATTTACGTATCACTGCTCTGCAGTCTCTCGCTGTTAGCATCTTCAGTTCCAGTCGTCTCGCGATCACTTTGCATTTACATCAGAATTCTGAAAGACATTCTGAAAACGCAGAACTTCACGGGGCTAAATCACCGCATTAACAAATTTAGCACCATTTAAAAAGATTTTGTGATTTCTTACTGGCACGAATATCTGTCTGTCCATGCAGTACCTTACACACACTGTCTAAGGGAACTGTCCTCAGCTGTGGTAAAATAATAAATAAACCTTTTGCTTTCCCCAAAACAATATATAGCCTGATAAATTATCCAATTTGCAGACAATAGAACTTTGGGGCGGACATGTTCTTTGGCTCAGGGGTCCTATTTCCTGCTGTCAGTTCTGACTTTTCTCTCTCTGCTGTTAACGGTCCGTGGCCGAAATCACACTGCACTGGGCGCGGTTGTGGCCACTGCGCGATATTGCATGTCACCAGGCTCATTCCAACCTCTTGTTTTATCATATCTCATTTCCTCGCTTCTCACCTGACCCAGAAATCGATCAAGGTCTGCCATCTGCAGAGGCAATCCAACCTGTTAAGCGTTCCTTCAAGCAATCAGGAGTCAAGAGTCTCCGGAAGATTTCTTGAGCCTAAAGAGGAGTAAATCCTCCTCAAAGTTTTCATTTTTTTTTTTTTGGAATCATCAAACATAAATGATTGACCCGATGGTACACCTCTTACCACCTGCAATGCGTGCAAATACGTGTCTACAAACTCAAGTTTGAAGGAACAAAGATATTCCACTTGCCTAAATCTGTATCAGTCCTCACCTTTTCTCCCTTCCTGTATTGCCTCCCTTCATGGGTGGAGCAAGGATCAAGGACAGGAGGCAAGGAAGGAAGGAGGTTAAAAAAAAAAACCAGCAAGTGTATAGAGCCTATTGCCCAGCCGTATATATGCCATATATACGCCATAATCTGTTCCTTTCCCCCTCACCATGGCAACCCCGTAGAGCTCCCTTTATCCAGGTGCAGGTTTTCTCGAAGGCGATGGAAAAAAGTGGGCGTAACCAAGGTGATTTCCCACAGCCGGATGGAAAATTAACTTATTCCACCTTCCTTATTCTCAATCTGCACCTCCCCTCGTATTGAGCGCTTTCACATTCAATTTTCAGCTCTCCTTCAAGCAGCACACTCAAAACAGGACTGTGCCGCATTACGTCCATCAAAAATGTTTCGTTTTTCTGCCCACGAAGAGGATGACAGAAAGCAGCTTGTATTGATGAATTTTCAACCACTGCTCATTACACTGTCGCTATAATCTGGGACAAATATGCATTTGTTGTCGGTCTGTTTTCACACAGGCAGGATAAACTTCCATTGGGTAAAGAGGATTTTTCCAAGGACCACAAGCCCAAAGCATAAAAGCTTTTATCACAGGGGGCCAAAACAGACAGGCTTTTGACCAAACCCTGAAAGCTGTGACTTAGTTTAGACCCACTGATACAGGATCCGTGTGAATCTGTGAGGTTTGTGGATTTTACGCCCAGCTCCAGTTTTTTATTTTTTTTTCTTTACCCAGGAACTGGGCTACAAAAGGCTTTTTTTTCCATTTCTCTTTCAATATTAAAAAGTCAGTGCTCTGGCACAACCCCGTAACTCCACTTCCTTTTAAAATTAATGAGTATTACTCCTGCCCAAACCTGTCTCCCATTCCCACCGACCCTGTCAAACACATCCCGTAGCATACAAATCACAAACCCCACAGCCACGATTCTGGCAGTCATATCGCGCAGCTGGTTCCAAATGGAAAAGCTTTGCATTTTTATGGTTTGGAGGGAAGATGAGTGCCTGGTGTGGAGGGTAATAAGAGAGGGAAATCAAAAGCAGCATGAAATGTCAGAATCTGAGCCTGGAGAAATAAATCTGCATGTTAAAGGCCCAGGGCGGAGGATTCCGGAGAGTTAAGTGTTGAAAGCTCAACCCAACTAAACAAGCACACAGGAACTGCTTGCCACTTTAAATGTGAGCTCTAATAAATTATTGGAACGCTACATTACAATATTGATATAAAATTAGTCATTGAGAGCAATGGAGATTAAGAACGCTTTTGTCTATGAAGAACGACAACAACAACATAACAGTTTGTATCTGCCCAAGTCCAAGATGGCCTACTTATGCCAGTATCAATTGCACCACTAGCTTCAGAAACACTAGTAGCTTCAGTAACATCAGAAAAACCACTATTTTCAGTTGCACCATATTGTAAACCCTGGCTGTTCAAATGTTTTGTTGAAACTGATTACCGCAAAAAAAATTGTGTATAAACACGACTAGCTTCAGTGACATCACTGCCTTCCATAACACAGATGCACCAGTAGCTTCCGTAACAACACTAGCATCAGTAACACCGTAATCATCAGTACCGGCAGCAGCACCACTGGCTTCAGTAACAACAGTAGCAGCAGAAGTACCGTCAGTAACTCGGCGCGTACAGGTGCTGATGGCCACAAAGCTCTCGCTGATGCTAGCAGCCTCCTCCACAAGTCGTGACAGAGCAGAATCTGCCCATGGAGAAGGTTTCATTCCGCAGACACACCGGGGGCCCTGCTTCATACACGACAGAGACTAATCGCATCTTTGCCTCTCTCCCCACTTCTCACCACCCCCAGGAGTCCTCGCACTTAATTACTGCATTTCCTGTCAGCACACATTCTATTTACAAACAGGGCTGGGATACACCGGCGACCATCACTTTACTTCCAATGCAGATGCACTGGAAAACAAAAAAAAAGTAAATTTGCAGCAGCATTTCAGTTCTACATTAATATCATTCGTACTACTGCTCCAACAAATGACGGGCAGGTAGGTCAGATAGTTCTATTCATTTCATGATTTACCCATGACAATAGGGCAAGAAAGATGCTCATCTGAAAGAGGGAGAAAAAATAGAAATTGAAGTCTCTTTACAAGACGGGATGTGAAAGGCGCCAAGACCCAGGCACAATTCTACAGTATCAATATTTCTGCTTTGGCAATGCACACATCCAAGCTTACAGAATACTTCCTTTTACCCCTCTTCATACAGCCTGATTCAAATGATTTATCTCTCTTCCTCTCACTCTCTCTCTCTCTCTACAGCTAGGTCCATGTTTGTCAAAAAGCAATGATTTAAATTTCCTCTCAGCGAACACACAGAGAGCGAAAGAGAGAGGAAGGAAGAGTGAAGGGAGATTCAGTTACTTAGAAAATTCCGCTTCTTAACTGAACATTCAGCCGAGCTCTTTGGTCGAGCTGAAATTAATTAAGTACTATCTGGCAGCAGATAGTCAGGGCTGACTACATAAAGCTGGGGCAGGTTAATTTACACCACAAGCTCAATGGGGACTTCACACAGTCACAGTTCTGTCCAGGCCGGAGAGCTGACATCCTGGCATAATGCGGCATATCAGCCGCCCAGCCCACATCCAGTGAGCTACAGAGTCTTTCATCCAGTCGAAAAAGACGAGCCAGTGCTGCTATTAATATTAATAACACAAATACAAACAAGGGTACTGATGCTGGCAGGAGCTCCTCGCTCTCCCCTTGAATTAGTGCCGGTAAGGTTTCAATTTAGATTGAAAGCAGTCAGCATTGGCACACTGAGTGCAGAGAGAGGCCTGTTTACACTGGCTGGTGCCTCAAACAGCCTGGCAACAACCTACATACTGGAAATATAATATATGTGCACATCAAATACAAAATGGTAGCCCATTTCATTCATGAGAAGTGGCATGAGCAAGGAAATGAAATGAGAAATGACCTTACGGACAAATCGACTCACAGTCAATGTCACCTATTTTTAGAGCGAGAGCCAGATGTAGATCACAGAAAAAGCCAAATAAGATTAAATATTTTCTGAAGAGGACTTCAAATCAAAAGATCTTTAGCTCGCCAGGTCAGCAGACAGTCTGAAGTGAGGCAGGGGTAAATTGGATTACAGGAGGAGTAAGCAAGGCCGACTGGGGACTGATCCAAAGTTAGAAACCACAATGGCAAGTCAAGGGTGTTCATCCTAAAACTGGGGTGTAGAAGTTACTTCCCCAGACTGCTGTACTCTGAGGAATTCCTGCATGAATTGTCACTTGTTATTAAAGAGAAGTTAACTCTGAGAACAGAGGAAAATAATCCAACGAAGAGGAGACTCAAACCAGGAACTTAAATACACAAGATGAAAATCAACAACAGGAAACAGGTGAACGGGAGCACAAAAGGAAGGGCGAAGCAAGAGCCAGTGATTAAATAATGAGAACCAATTGGGGAAACACTGACACTGTCACATGTGGTTGGATTTTAGGGTAAACAGTGGAGAAAGACTCAGGATGTGGCACGTCAAAATAAGCCAAGTGACAAATTTCATACAGTGCGTACATTCAATGATTTTTTTTCTCAAGCTCAGTCAATTATGGTTAAAAATTTAATGATTGGAATTCAGCAACTCAAACTTCAGTAATACAATAAAATATTGAAAAAGAACAGTCTTGCTGCCCAGATGCAACATTATTGCCTTGTAAGTTTGCTGAAAACTGCAAGCGTGTGCATTTTTTCACAAGTACACCTCCAGCTGGTAGGTTGTGAACGGTGCTCAGTGGCGCCGGTGAGGTTTTGAAAGGGAAGAATATCACAGGGATTTCCTTTTTTGAGGCAGACTGATCCTCACTTTGGGTTCTTGCAGGTTTTATTAGTTCCTCTGAAGTTTTCTTCTTATCAGCAGTTGGGCAGCTTTTCCTTGCCACTGTAACCTTTGACCTGTCTGCTGGAGAGGTCAGACTAGGGTTCTCTGTGAAAGCTGTTGTGACAACTCTTTGTGAAATGCGCTATAATTTGATCTAAATTTGATCTGATTTAGGATGAAACTGCCTGCTTAGTGAAGAATAAAAAAACAGTCTCAAACTCCGATAGGACCGTCCCAGTCGACGCCCCACCGAGTGTCTATGGGTATTTTTTTCATTCCCTGTCATTTTGTCCAGCGTAATAGCATTCTGTATTGTTTTCTGGCTTCACGCTGTTATTGCATTCTGCACAGGCTGTTCACCTGCAAAAATACTGCACCCGCTCTATAGGCTAATGACAGTTTTCAACATTGTTGTTTCTCTCTCTGTGGACAGCTGTTATCATAAGTACTTTGCTCGTAAATAAAAAGTACTGACTCCTTCACCATTGAGCCCCTAATTTTAGCTAAACCTTCAGGGTTAAAAAGGAAGATGCATTCCCATCCTGTAACTATCCCACAGCTCCCCCCGCTGAGATAAAATCGGTGATTTAGACTCCGGCAGACTCAGGTTAGCAGTCTGAAGCCGTGGCCCTGAGGAGCAGAGAGCTCTAGTGGTTCACATTGTGACTGTACACTTTAATAATCAATTACAACAGCTGACGGTGAAGTTAACTTCCGTCACTGGGTTGTTAAATTTGGTGCAGATATGTTTGTAACGGATGAATACAGGGGCAACAGAGCTTATAATGTTCCAGCACCAGGGTTGCAGATCTCTGTGAACAGACACTGCAAAGGTTGCACCAACAATGAATATGATGCTTTACAGGCAAACTTAATTGCTGGGTTGCGGTGATCTGACGCCAGGCTACAGCCACAGGAGCAGAGCCCTGATTTCTAGTCAGTACAGCACTGGAGAGAGGGGGGAAGGGGTTGTGGAAGGGGGGGGCGGTGGTGTTACATTGGATGTAATTTATTGAAAAGATTGCCATCCGTTTCAGAAACACACGCGCTGGTATTCTCAGAGAAGCCCATTAAGGCTGATTCTCAGAATGAGCTCTATTCACAGGAACGGCACCATTTTAACAGAGCCCAGAGACCCCATTCATTTAGCCCGGTCTTCAGGGAAGCTGGATGAGAATTCCTATCCCTCCCTAGCGGCAAATGATCATTCAATGTACGACGACCAGCAGCAGAAGGAAATTACCTCTCAGGCTGACGCCGGTTGGACTGAGCTTGTACTCACAGTTCCAGGAGGAGGCAGAAATTCTGAAGCGCACTGCTTCGCCAGTGGCAAAGAGAGCCTTCGACATCCTCCAATCAGGGTCGAAAGCCCATCAACACCGCCCAGAAAATAAGCTTCAATAGCCTACAAGTGATGTCCCAAATGCTGTATGTGACCAGAATAATCACACAAATGCTGGATAGTACTAATATAAGACAAAAAACAATGTGAGTGAACACAAAAAGATACATGATCATTTAATTTATTAGAGGTTTCAAATAACTTTTTAATTTTATCACCCCTGTGATAAAATTCTCCAAACCCAATAACTGGTTGTGCTACCCTTGGTGGCAACAACTGCAATAAAACATGTGCAATGACCGGCACCGAGTCTTTTGCACTGCTGTGGAGGAAATTAGGCACACCCTTCTGAGCAAAATTGTTTTAGTTCAGCCACAGTGGACAGTTTTCTACCATGAGCTGTCTGTTTGGATTCATGCTACAGCATCTCAAGAAGATTCAAGACCGGACCTTCAGTTTGTTTCTTCTGAACCCTTCAGAGGTAGATTTGCTCGTGTGCTTTGGTTCAGTGTCCTGCGGCATAACGCAAAGACGCTTGAGCTTTGGGTCACAATCTGATGGTCAGTCTTAGGAAATTCTAGTTGAGTGCAGAATTCATCAATTAAGGCAAGTTGCGCTGGTTCTCAAGCAGGAAAGTAGCCTCAGACCACAACACTATCATTACTGTGTTTAACTGGTGATATGATGTTCCTATGGTGGAATGCTGTGGTACCTTTCTGCCAGATGTTTCAGCACCCATGTTTTAGACTCATCAGTCCATAGAATATTATGCCAAAAGGGGTCATCCAGATGTTTTTTGGCAAATGAGAGACGACCCTTTGTGTTTATTATTATTATTTTTTGTCAGCAGTGGTTTCATTTTGGAGCTCGCCCATCGATGCCATTTTGCCCCACCTTTTTCTTATAGTGGAATCCTGAACATTGTCCATAACTGAGGCAAATAAGGCCTGCCATTCTTTGGCTTTTAGCCTCGGTTTGTGACCTCCGAGATAAGATGTCAATGTGCTCTTTGAGGAATTTTGGTTGGCTGGCCACTCCTGGGAAGGTTAACCGCTGTTCCAAGTTTTCTCCGTTTGTGGATAATGGTTCTCACCATGTTTCACTGGAGTCCCAGTGCCTTATAAATGGCCTTGTAACCTTTTTCAGGCTGACAGATGTCAACAACCTTGTACTCATTTGTTCTTGTATTTCTTTGGATCGTGGCATCATGTGCTGTTTGTGGACTATATCTCTAGCATTTAATTATTTAATACCTAAGAAAATAACTTCTTCACATAGGGCCAGGAAAAGTTGTATATCTTCTTTTCAGGAAAAAAAATTATAATTTAAAAGCTGCATTTAATGTTTACTCTGGTTCTGTCTAATATTAAAGCTGATGTCCTAAACATTTAAGTGTGACAAATATGCAAAAAAGAAATTGCAAACGAGAAAATATTCTATTACAGTACTGTTATGTTACAATCAAGATAGCCAACTAAAAGCTAAGGCCTTCCAAAATGGCTGCTTAAAATTCTGAGAATATACCTTTCAAAGCTTTAATGATCTAAAGTTAGAACTGCAGCCCACGGCCATACTGAAAGTGGCAAATATAAGCATTGGACTGTTCCAGTTGAATAAGCACTTAATAGCACTATTCTGCTCAAGAGTGACAAACCTCTCAGTTGCAAATTGAATGTCACAAAACAAGATTGATGCCTCCCATTTCTGCTTCAGTTCAAAGTATTTATTTATTCAATTATTTTTACTCCATAGCTGCAAGAGGTAATAACCATGGCCAAAAACAGAGACCCCTGCATGGGGGTACATCATTTCCTAATGGCTTTCGATCAAACTGAGCGTGAGTGAGAGATTTGAGGAAAAAGACCAAAGTAGAGAATTATAGTTCAAGGGCAGATCCATAGTGGGTTTGCCCGTTACTTGTGCAATCACAAGCTGCAGCGGGAAATGAATCGAATGGGTATGTGCAATTGATCGCCCCATTACTTCATGCGCGGTCGATGCAGGACCTGATGTGTGCGGGAGCTACATGCCTCTGAACGCACAATACCGGGCAGAAACTTCACCTCTCCTGAGTGGAGCTGAGCAGACTGTCAGGAGGAGCTGTCAGTCATGTCTACGGTTCGGGTATCTGCTCCCGGGCGCTAGTGTTTTCCTACCCGACAGACAACAGACAATACAGTTAACACAGCTCAATACACAACCAGCCTCCAGGCATCCAGCTCAACTGCCTCAGAGGCAGCTAACCTCAGGGCTGGGTGCCCATGAGCCTGGTGCTTGAATTTGACTCGTGTCTATGAGCATCCTACGCTGCGGTCCTCACCCGCAATGCATTCTGGGAGTCGCAAGGTGACTGTCCTGACACGTCGACACTCCCCCAGTGCATCCAAATGCAAGAAAATGACTTGTACTCTCACTGCCACCTCGTTCTCTTGACATATGCATGAGAGGTGAGGACGGAAGGGGAGAGGATATATTAGCTCACATGCCTTCTGTTTTCCCGCTCATGAGGCAGTGCTGCGCAACCCTTTTCCTGGATATTTTTCATCTTGTTGGTTTACATTTCCACCTTCATCTGTCTGGGATACTTGTCCCCTGCACTTCTGAAATGATTCCATCGCCCCTGAGTAAGACGAACAGGGTAGGAAATCCTCAGTAAAAGGGTTGGTCGTGGTATGTCCTGTGCTTACGTTAATTAGTCTCTCCACATTTCTGCCTTTCTGTGTCAGTTTCGGAATTGTTTTGCTAATTGATTTCAATCATTGAATTATTGTTTCTTTCCCTCCCTTGTTCCCAATAAACATTTCTCACAAATTTCCAGCATATTTCCAAGTGTTACTTGTTTTCTCAGTGTATTTTAGTTCCAGTCTGTCCTTGTGTCTTCGCCAGATTGTCTCCCCTGACTTTATGCGAGTCTGCGGCTTTCTCACATGCACCTCTCGTGCCCTAGTTCCCCTGCTCATTCTTCTTCTCACCCTCTTCTGTGGTGCCAGAGTCGCCCCAGATTTTCTGTGCTTCTCCAGCCCCTACATTCCAGCCCCCTCTGTTCCTCTTCCTCAGACTGATCGTTTGGCTTTGCCCCGGGTAAGGAAATCATAATTTGCTCTGCTCGACCCTCCTGGTCGCCACCGCCTGCCTCCACCTGTCCCATGACTATGCCTTGCTTGACCTGTATTGCCCAGTTTTCCAGTTCTTGAACCCAGACTGTCATTTTTTTTCCATGAAGCTGTGAATTCCCCTGTTCCTGGTTCTGATCCTGACCTCTTTACTTCAGTCCTGACAGGGCAGCCCAGCTCTCGCTGTGAATAAGGTCTCTTTATACAGGCTGTAGAGCCTGGTGATAATAATGATGAAGAATTAATATCCAGTTTATTTATGAGGCACCTTTTTAGCAGTGAGAATGAGGTGTTTGACAAAAACGACAATAAAAGGAAAAAATACAGAAAATCCAATCCATAAAATCCATAAAATATAAAAAGGTTATATATTGAGGGTAAAGAATTAATAAAATAAAATGAAATAAAAACAATGATAGAAATGGAAGTACAATTAACCAATTAGAAAATAAAATGAATCAGTGGGGAAGGCCAGTCCATGTAAATACGTAGGTTTTAAGATCAGATTTAAAACCTGAGGCTGATGTAGCAGGTTTAGTGGAAGATAGAAAGCTGTTCCACAGTTTGTGTGGGCGACCACCCCTTCAATTTAACCTAGACTTCGAAACAGTCAAAAATCCTCGGTTCAAAGACCTGAGCTGCCTTTCCAAAGTGTGAGGGACTAAAATGCAACAAGCAGCAGCGGTGCAATCAATGCCTTATGGGCACAATATACAATAATACTTAAAAATCAGTTCTACGGTTCACAGGTAGCCAATGGAGGGAGGCCAGCGCAGGGGAAGGGTTGGGAGCAGAGGTGGTTTCGGTTAAGACCCCAGTAGCACAGTTTTGGATTGTCTGAAGATTTTTCACACTTTCTTGGTTTTTACCGGAAAATAACACATTTCAGTAGTCTAATCATGATGGTTTAATTGCATGGTACCTCTCCAGTGGCTGGGCACCACTAACCATAGCCTCCCGGCAATAGTGAAACATAAAAATGATGCTGAAAAAAGGCCCCTGATAATAATATCTGATCCCTTCCCTGTGTCGGCGAGATCCCGCTCCAATTTTCCACTTGAAGCCTATTTTAAGCGAAGTGTTGCTTTATTAATGCAGGCGGTGATTGGCAGGAGACTGTCTGTCACATCCGCGGAGCGACATGGGGGTCCCTGCCTCCGCTGAGCTTGAAAGGTGAACGCCAGGCCGGCGGAACGCATTAGTCGCGAGTCCCAGATGCTAGTCGGCGGGCGTCAGGTGAGAGCTTTCGTCTCGTTCTCCTGCCGTGTTCGCATTTTCGCTTTGACATGTTGATCCTCGGTTGAGTTCAGCCCACATATCCGGAGAGTCCCCTCCCTTAACAGCTCTCTTTGACACAAATAGATAATCTGCTCTGAGACTTTTTTTTAATCTCGCTGTATTTCCTTTGAGCCCGCGGGAAAAGGAGTGACAACAATGACTGGCCTTTTGTTGTCCTAATGTGCCCTACAGTAATTGACTACAAGTGAAAATTACACATGCACAGTGCCAGCCAAAAGTTCGGACACACCTACATTTTCTAGCAATTATGACTTCAATAAAGATATGAATCCCTTTTATTTATTTACTTATTTATTTTAAGTATAAATCTTAAATTCAATCACAGCAAAAATCCCGATGTTAATTTAACTCCAGTGGAGTTTGTATGCGACCAACCTAGCCATCTAGGACTCAAATAAACTCTATTTGAGTTGAATTGATGCCAGGATTTTCGCCGTGTTTAAACAAAAGCCGCTAGTGATAATAATAGCGGAGCCAGTATATAAACATTATTTTTCGTTTTTTTTCTACAAGAGCTGTCATAAGGCTCTCAGAGTCCACAGCAGCGTGATGTCGGCCGGGTCCCACAGATGAGCTGCACTTACATTGTGCTTCTCCTCGATCTCTCCGTCCTATAATTGCCAAACTAGCTTAATCTGTGATCAAGTGTTGAAAAATAGAAAGGATTTGATTGCTTGTTTTTTTGGCTAAACAAGATCGAATTGCAGATTTTTGGACTCTACTTTGTGAAGTCAATTATTGTTTTGCAACTCTTGACCTTTTTACTTGCACCTTGCATCTTTTAAAATTATTTGACGAAATTAAACTGCTTGAATTTCACAAAAAAAGGTAGAAACATAAGTAAAGTGTGTCTAGACTTTTGACTGGTGCCCTATATCTTGACATTTGGACTTCAAGATGTGCTCTCTCTCTCCACGTCTCAAACACTCTTTAAAGAGTGTAGAGTAGGTGATGAATCTCTGTCCCTTTCCTATTTGCATTTTGACAGTGTAAACACAGACATGAGTGCAGTGAGCAGAGAGTGATCGCCACTCGGTATGTAAATCAGACATTTACAGAAACATTGGTTACAGGGGGCTCAAAAACCAGGTATATTAACAGTAATTTAAGTGACAAAGTGCTCATGAATCAGGCATATTTACAGTAATGTAGGTAATGGTGTGCTCATAAATCAGGCATTATAACAGTAATGTAGGTGACGGTATGCTCATAAACCAGGAATATTTACAGTAATGCAGATTGCAGCATACTCATAAATCAGGAATATTTACAGTAACATTGGTGACAGGGGACAATAAACCATCAATATTGTACAGTAATGTAGGTAACGGCATGCTCATAAATCAGGCATATTTACTAATTGAGTAATTGAGGTAACAGGGGGCTCAAACACCTGTCATATTTATGTATTATAAATGGGGGAGGGGTTGGGCTCATAAACCAGGCATATTTAAAATAATGCAGGTGACGGCGTGCTCATAAGCTGGGCATATTTACAGTAATGTAGGTTACAGGGGGCTCATGAATCAGGCATATTAACGGTCACATAGGTTACAGGGGCCTCATAAACTAGGCATATTTACAGAAATGTAGGTTATGGTATGCTCATACACCAGGTGTACTTATAGTAATGTAGGTAGCAGGGGGCTCCTAAACTGGGCAAATTTATGATGATGAGGGTAACAGGGGGCTCATAAACCGGGATTGCAGCCTTATTGAATATGGTGTCTTCTGGGATTTTTTGTGTGTGACCATAATAAGGGCTCACTGATAGGATCGGGAGATACGACCAAAGCCTGCTCCATAATAACCTGTGATCTGGCATCACAATACCAGCCCCCAAACATCCAAAGCCAAGATTCTCTCCTTTTGACCCTAAATCCCTCAGTCTCCACTGTAAGTGAGAATTAGCGATTCAACACACATATTACATTTACATTTCATTATGAACACACTGGACTGATTATTCGCATATGCAAAATAGTTCTTTATATTTTAGCCTCGTCATTTCACACCTTTGAACTGTTCCTTCCGATGCTGCCCTCATGGTGTGACTTTTAGGCCCTGTCCACACGTACAAAATCATGTTTTAAAACTGAACTTTTTCTATGCGTTTGGGCCTCTCGTCCGCACGCAACTGGCATTTTAAGTGGTTAAAACTGAGATTTTTTAAAAATTCCTTTAAAACTGATGATTTTTTAAAATGCCATGTCTGTGAATCCATGCGGACGTGTAGAACAGAGGTATCGGAAAACGATAATGTCATGGCTCATTTCTCATGAGCCCATTGTTGCATTGTGTGATGCTCTTCTCTCATATTTCATCATTTCAACGCACATGTTACCACCTGTAGGCCAGAAATACTTAACTTGAGTACTGGTCATCATCTCTGCATTCGTGTGGATGCAGATATTTTGTAAAACACAGTTGTGTGGACATAATACTTTTTTTAAAAACGGGGGGGGGGGGGGGGGGGCATATCTGTTTAGAAACATACCACGTACATGTGGATATGGCCGTCATGACACTACTGTGACATCACAGTACCAAACTGAAGATTGGGAAACAGTTCTGTCTCTCCATTGGACACCAGCACACTGACCTGACAGCACTGTTATAAATTGAATTTAACAGTTAAATTAACGCATTGTCTTTCTCTGGAAGTAGGGCCCTGTGCGCATTTAACTGCCGTTTACAGTTAACATTCACGGCACCTCTGTTATAAACTGATTTTAAAATTACAGTTAAAATAACTGCCAAAATAGGTGTCAGTTTATGACAGTGAGGCGTCCATTTGAATATGTTGTTTCACGGGCAACACAAACATCGTGTTTATTGCGCTAAGCGCTCCAAACACTGAACAACCACAAGTCACTGACCACTAACAAACTGGGCAGTGGACAGGCCTCTCTGTGATGATTAACTTTTACAGTCCTCAAACACCCTGTCCCCATATCTGCGTGATAATCAAGGAGCTCTCCAGCCATATAAATGGTTTTGATCGCTCGCATAATGTCGTATTTCGATTTTCATCAAAAAAGCACAGGATATGTTAGAACCGCATCCCTGTGTTCTGTACATGTAGCCACGGACAGGAAATAAAATCTGCTTTAAAACCCAGGAAGTTTTCCTCTCTTTAAATTGCCATTCACATCCTATTGCTCATCTACCTGGATTTAAAGGACTTTAAACTCTCTCTTACTGTCTTACAGAAGACAGTAAAAGAGAGTCGGGGAGGAGGAAAAAAGAAAGATAGAGAGGGAGAGGAGAGAGAGAGAGAAAGACACATATAGACGCGCACAGGGACAGTAAGAGAGAAGGTTAAGGTTCTGTCATTATCTGGAATATAATGGCGTACAGTGCAGGTTTATCTGTCATGATATCTATCCACACTGCCCTCACCTTCTGCCACCCGTCCTCACAACCAGGCGACAGTCCATATTTAACCGTGAGGGCTGTGCCCTGGGCGGCGCTAGTGTTCTGCCCACACACACACACACACACACACGCAGGGAAAAGATCTTATTCAGCTGCAGGGTCAGTGTACAAAGGGATGAGTAATAAAGCTAATACTTTTAAAGAAACAATGACTCTAAGGTTTTGTCATTTTGCGCTCATATTTCATTCACAGTTTCACTTACATAAAAATAAGAATCGCACTGCTCACTCACTGTGTGTCTTTGATCTGCCTCTGCAGATTTAATCACAGTCAGATTTCTCCAAGCTTACTTTTGCGTGCCATCTGAGAGATAGATGTGGAGTTTACCTCGAAAATATACAGAGCCTTTCTACTCCTCCAGTTTCTGGTCTTGGCGCGGTTTCAACACATTACAAAGGACACACTTCCAATGACGTGAGACACAGCCACAAAAATATTCTGATTCGCAGCAGTTACATTCATCAACCATTTATGTTTCCAGCAAAAATATATTTTTTTCCCAGGAGGGTGAGACAACAACTCAAAATAAAGCCCCTTCCCTGCCATTTTGGAATAAAACTTCCATATCAGCAACCCTCATTGTTTAGCTTTTTTAACTACATAAGCATACTTATGTTTAAGGAGTGCGTTACTTTGAAATTTACATCACATGAAATACAATCCATGCCAATCACAAATAAGTTTCTAAAGGCTCTCTTGAGGATAAAATGAATGATCCATGATACAGCAGTACATTCAACTACTGCCGATATTTAACAGACTTCCCGATATAAATTGTTGCCAAAGCCACAACAACTGTGTTAAAGCACCAATTAAGCTCTTGAGTACTTGTTTAATATGCTTTTTCAAAAGGAGAAGGCCCACTAGCATGGAGAAGGCGCCCTTTATGAAAGGCAAAAAAAAAATAACTGAACCACGAGCACCATGGACACCTCAAAGAGAAGGCACACTTTTTAAAGGGCGAAATAAAACTGAACCACTAGCACCACGGACAGCTCACAGAGAAGGCACACTTTTTAAAGGCAAATTAGAACAGTACCACTAGCACCCCGGACAGCTCACAGAGAAGGCACTCTTTTTAAAGGGCGAAATAGAACTGAACCACTAGCACCACGGACAGCTCACAGAGAAGGCACACTTTTTAAAGGGCGAAATAGAACTGAACCACAAACACCACAGACAGCTCACAGAGAGGGCACCCTTTTTAAATGGACAGTGAACTCCCATTGTGGAGTTCATTTAATTTTATCAATTTCATTTTAGATTAGTTCTGATTTTGATGGCGCATGTCTTTTTTTTAAGATTGGCCCAGGCAGTTTTATGGACATCTGGAGATTATTACATTTTTACAATGACTATATTAGCAAGCTCGATGGCATTGTTAAGATGTAATGTAAATTCAATGATTTAAATTAGCTATTTATGCAAAAAAAAAAGGCTCTCTACTTCTCAGTGTCGATGGGGACTTGAAGCCAATGATTAGGATCTTAACCTCAAACTTACTCAATATAATTGAAGCTGTCTTATAACCAAGATATACAGTCCGGTGCAGAATTATTGGAACACTTCAGCAGAAATAAAGGAAAGAGTCCCAAATCCATTAACAACACAATTAAACCATATGTTCAAGGGAAAAAAACACCATTTTATTTTTTTTTAATTATTTGTAGTTTTTGCTGTTTTTCCTAAACAAGACCTTTTTTCATATACACCATTTCTGAGTGGATTTTGATGAATGCTTTTGGTTTGACTTCGATTTATGCCTGTGGTTTGCTTTTGAGCTATGATTTTGATGTCTGCTCGCGATATGATTTGGATGTATGAATTTTTGTTCTTATGCTTGTGATATTATTTTGATATGTGATTTTGACATATGTTTGTGGCCTTTGTCCAGGAGGACAATTCATCCAACAACAAGCATATTTTCCATCAAACTTATCCAGTCCTTGATTGAACGAAATACACCGTTGATCATAACTAGTACTCCAAGACCTTGGGAAGCATATTACATCCACAAGATCAACTTACCCCTGTATTTGACAGTAGGTATGAGGTCCTTCCCCTTGTTGGCATTCCTCTGTCAGTTTCTATCTCCTCTAACTATAGTACTTTTTCCAGGCATGGTATCAAAGATATTTAGTAAAAATACAAAGCATTAACTATCCTGCTTAGTATTTAAAGGCTTTTTTTTCCTGCAGTTTTATCATGGGAGCCAACTGTTCAGCACTGGAGCAGCTCACAGATGGTTCAGGCGAGGGCATTTTTATGGTTCCTACAGCATCAGAGTTGTTGATAAGTATGTACTTGCAAATGGTCTGTTCTTTAGGCAGTAAATAAACAGACCAAGGGCTTGTCTAATCACTTAATTTTCATCCCTTTCTTTCCATCTTTGCTTCTAGCTTGGAATTTAATCATGGTTCACCATCATTAAAGAGATTACAATCAATTTAAATGAGTTTAAAATAAAAGGAATAGGAGTTTCCCTGAGGTAACTTATTTTAATGAATGTTGAGACCATCTTTGCGCGAGTACTTTTTTCCAGAACCTATTAATTAAAAATATAAATGAATGACCCTCCGCCTATCTGCTGCACTTGTAACTACCAGTAACTGATATCACTCCCAAATTTAATTTTGAAGAGGCAAGAACTTTCTGTTCATCTCTTTTGTGTTTTGCTACATCTTTTCTGCCTCAACTTGATTTCCTTTCTTTTCTCCCCAGCAATGGGAGGGGCTGATTGCAAGAAAAGGCAGGAAGGAAAGGTCAAAAATGAGGAAAATTTGATTTGAATGGGCCCCAAGACTGAGCTTTGAGGAACACCGCACCACAGAAGTAGGAGGAAGATGATATGAAGAGTCTCCAATGCTGCACAGTATGACAGATGAGTACCGATCGAGCCAATATAAACATGTACTGTAGACCCGAACCCATACTTTAAGGTCTATTAAAAAAGCAAGCTCAGTCTGCTTCAAAGGCTGAACTAAGGTCAAAATAACAACAAACTCATTCTCTTATTCTATCGAACAAAAAGTCTGTTACCACATCAAGCCACAGGAGTCAGTGCGGTGAGGCACCCCACAGTCTCGCATTGATTCCCGTCAGTGTCAGGGTTGACTTTGGATGGCAGCCCCACAAAGCGTGGGATAATTGGCCACAGCATTACACACTATGGGTGGGCGTCTGTCAGCAGAGTCGAGCCTTTCTTGCAGCAAAAAAAGTATCTACCCTGAATAAGGCTGTCCAACCCCATTCCAGGAGATCTCTCGTCCTGACTCCAACCCTAACAAAGCAGACCTCATTCAGCTGCCGGAGATCCTACTGAGCTGCCAATTAGCAGAATAAGCTGAGACAAATCAGGGTTGAGGCAAAAACGTACGGTACCGTAGATCTCGGGCAACATGGTTGGACAGCCCTGTTCTAGAATAATTTTAACTCTCCAGCTGTCTGCCTGCACTGAACATCTCTGACACAATGACTGTTAGGCATAGCAGCTGGGAGGAAGAAACAGCACAGGGAAGCTTCGGAGGAAGAGGGAGCTGAGAGCTTGTCTCTGTTCTGCCTAATTGACAAGTGCCTAATTAGTTCTCCTCTAAAAGACATCACAAACGAGTGATGCGATGCGTCTCCATCTGTGACCATACTTTCCAAACCAGGAGAAAGCTGATTAAACACAGAAGACAAATTAGTTTATAGTCCTGATAAAAAAAATAATAACTTTTCAGCTAACTGCAGTTCAAAGTGTTTAATATTTAATACGTAGCACAAAATTGCTTTTTCCTCTCCAAGAAAGCTGACATTTGGCAATGTTTATAACGTAGTAGACATTCACAACTATAACACAGAGATCACTTCCGCCCAGTGTAGGAAACATGGTCATAAATACCAGCTTTGAGAAGCTCAGGATGAACTATTTTTGCAGCGGCTGGTGCAGAACCCTGTTTCAATCAATTCAGCAGTGATTTTTGGATTTTTACAGCTGTATTTCTCTGGTTATTAGCAACTATCCTACCAAGGGTCTGTCTGCCCCTGTATTAGAGTTTCGACACGCAACCAGAGTTGTTTATTGCTGTTGTTATTTTTGGCATTTGGCATATGTTGTCACAATTTTTGACAGTGCTAAATAAATATTTTTGTTGCATTTGTGACTAACCCACCTGTCATTTGGCCACCAATAATTTGACCCCTTTGGAGTTAAGTTATTATCCCCTTCTTGCTTTGAGTGTCTATTTGGCAAAGAGCTGCTGGGTAGAGCTCTCTTAAGCAGAGAAATCCTCCTAATTACCCTTCAAATAAATAAGAATCACAGGCGCAGATGCTTTAGTAATTGTGGTTTGTATACTTTGAAGCTGAAGCCATTTTACAGGAGTGCATCTGATATTTTGTTCACTGTTTGTACCACATACAGTCATGGGGTTTTCCTCACATCCCCAGAGGCTATACTATGCGGTCCAGACAAAACAAATCACTCCCAGAGAAACGGTACAGTGGTAGAACATATTTCTTCATTGAAGGAGCAAATTTCCAGATTTCCCATAAACAGTGATCTTCCGTGGATTAATATACATTATGCACCTCTGAGAAAGTAAAAAAATGGACAAATTAATCATTACAAAAATGTGAGATGCAATATTTCATGCACCTGTAGGGTACCACCCAAAAGATAAATGTATGTATCTTTTCAGTCATATTGCAGTGTTGATTTTTTCTCCAAAGAGGGATGGCAACAAGCTCTACCAGGAACAGTAAGCAACAGTGCACTACATACTTTATCACCTCAGTGTGTCATTTTTGATGAGTTTCCCTGAGCTATAATTTTAACAGCTGTCCTCAAGGGATGTTTATCATCTGTATTTTAATCAACACATAGGATCAATCAGTCTTGAGTTTGTCAGCTATGCTTTCACTTGTTGTGCAAAAGCCACTAATGTGGCAGAGACATTGAAAACAAAGCACTGAGAGGTAAAGCGATCAGAGGTAATGAGTTTGTACAGACTGCACTAAGAGACAGGAAGGTTAATGGCAGTAGCTAGCAGCCAAAGAGCTTCATGCAGGTGTGGGCATGACTGGCTATAAGGACTGGACTGGTGCAGAATCAGACTTTTTCTCGGTCCTGACTGGTGCGTATGAGAGGCGAAAAGGGCCCTTCCCATGTTAAAGTGCTGACTCAGCTCCCTCTAGTAAAGCCACTACAACAGTTAAAGGTATAATATCCTTGATTTATGGTGTCAGGCTACTCTCATCTCAACATTCGAAAGGCGGTGTCGCACCAAAGACGGAGCAGAAAAAAAATTTCAATCCATTTATCTCTATGAACCAGTCCACACTGAATCCGAAAACTTTCCCATTTCGCCGTCAAAAAGTGATCTGTCTTTTCGATTTGTTTTTTTTTTTCATTTCATCCTTGGTGTGAAAAGACCTTGGGCCTGATTTAACAAACACAGCCAGTAAATGAATCACTGAAATTCTAGAACACTCTGCACAGAATGTTGAAAATGATAAACATTCCAAAAACCACAGTCTTTGAAGAATGAAGTCGCAATAACAAGGAGGCTCTCGTTCCTAAGGACAGATTTTGGGTGGAGTAGCAAGTTAATAGAAGATGATTGCATGCTCGTACCAGACTTGTTTCCTGGTGGTGATGTCACACTGTGCAGGAAGAGATTGGTACAGAAGCTAGTTTTTTTCCCAATTATGAAATCCGCACATCTCCATAGAAATCCTCCATTTGCTCTGACAGCTCGGAGGGGTGCAGCTCTGAGTGTCACATCCGCGCTCTATAAATAGGGATAATTCCCGTTTTGAAACATTTGTGATTCAGGCACAAGGTCTGATGCCAAGCAGGGGGGCTGCAAACTCAGCCCTCTACAAGAAATTACGAATCAAAGGCTGGGCCAAAAAACCAGCAGTCGATACGCACCAATCACCGAACCCCCTTTGTAACGTCTCTGCTCGAAACAAGTGTTTTTAATTAAATGCCTTACATAAAACGCAATCCAGCATTTAGATGGATTTCAGGTATTCATTATTGAAAATGAATTCACTGTTAGGCGATTCGGAATAATGAAGGAATGATTCATTCATGTTCTGTTTCCCATTGTAATAACACAAACAGCACACTTCCAGGAAGTGTCAGGGTGTCTTTGTATAAGTGTATCGATCTGACCTTTAAAAATGCGTCCCCTGTGCTACCATGAAATTGCCTTATATTTAGTGTTACGGTTAGGTGCTCTCGCCACACGTTTCTGACAGCGCTCGAGGCCAAGGGGAATCTTTCACTTCTGCAAGAGTTAATTATAAAGACAGCAATTGCTGGAGGTGCGCAATTAGTCACGCTTGCTTTGGATGGCCAAACTGTGAAATGTGCCAGTTGTTCCATGTCAATGTTAATTTGAACATGTGGAAGGAATACTCTTCTCTTGTTGTAATTTTAAATACATCAGATCATTGTGTTTCATTAACATATGGTAGGTTGCATGTTTGACGCTGGGAGCTTCGAGGCCATTTGCGCTAAAATAAGACATGAGAATTTTAATCAGCGCTTAATCCGTAAAAGGTGTAAGATCGCAGACGTGTGCGAAGAGCATGCTGGTGTTCAGTGAATGTCCCAATTGTGATGTCACAATCATTACGGGTAACATCAAAGTGGAGTTCAGTGGGGTTCTGGAAGACTGACATTGAATTCTGATCGGAAAAAAAAAACATTCCAAAAGGCTCATGCTTCTATGGTATAAAACTCAGTTCAGCATTCAGTTAAACTATGCCTGCTATATTTGACTGGATGTAGGCCCAATCCTAAATGGACTGGTTTCATCCGCGGAGATCACACGCATTGTGCGCTGAGCGCTGGTTCCACAGGGCTGGGAGAAGAGAACAGTTACTTCTAGTACGCAGCCCGCACAGACTCTCGCTAATTGTATAAATTTGCTTTCAGAATGCGCAGCCGATTCACCGCTGCAACCACAAGAAATGTGTGAAAGAGCTATTGTGCGACAGGCGAGAGGGGGAGAGTTGAGAAGAGCAAGGGGAGAGGAAAGGATGGAAAGAGAGGAGGGGAAGGTGCAGTGCAGGGCAGAATGCAGGTGAGGGAGACAGAGAGAAAACACCAGAAGAAGAGAGACTGCTCGCGCATCAAACAGCAAACATGCCACCGAGCTCCTCTCTCCAGAGACGCAGATTTTTTTTATCCTGGTGATGCAGCACACTAGAGGCTGATGCTACCAAATTTCAGCTAATTGCCTGCATGATACCGCTATCACTGCAATTGGCAAAAACAACCTTTACTCTCTAGTAGATACTGTGCACAATTAAATTAAGTAACGTTACGTTGTTTGACTGACAAATTGTCAATACTGATGTGCAAAATGAAAGAAATGCGACAGATTGACTAAATCAATTACAAATGGGAGATACGCTCTCTGTTTACAAATTGAGAATTGCATGCGCTGTACATTATGGGAGAGAATGCAAGACGGAATTAATCCCTCACATTTGTTTGCATCCTTAATGGTGCATCAAAATGCAACAGGCAGTTAAGTTAATTCCATGAGCGAGGAAATTATCTCAAAGATGTTAATGAGGAAAACCTGTGAAAATCTGATGTGGCAGTGAGAGCCTGTTGAGGTTTGAGAAAGACTGTGCGGCCCATGTACCCTGATTTAACCCCTTAAAATCTACTTTTTTTTTCAATTATGTTTTCCTTTAAGCAGGTTCAAAAAGTGACTTTTTTTGTAACATTATAATTACAATTTCACAGACATAACATAACACGAGTAGTGAGAACAGGCCGTTCAGCCCGAGCAGGATCGCCAGTCTCTTATTTCTGTAGTAAATGTATCACTTCAAGTTCTCGATGACTCAATGGTATCTATGGTATCATGTCTGCTGGTGGCAGCGATTCACTGAAATTACATCACACTTATACTGAGAGAAACACTCAAACCCAGAGCGCCATTTTTATGGTCACCGCATTACATCAAACAGGAAACATCTTTATCTTGCGCATCATTTCATGCACATTTGTCTGTAATTTAGCGGGACATATTTGGGATCATTGTAAACCTTCGGATCTCCTCTAGGATTTTAAATGGGCCTGAAGTTCCACAGGTTTGAATACAGTTGCTGCATTTGGCGAAACCACATATGGAACCTTAGATTTTATAGAATTGAGGAAGTGGGTCATCACCAGTGCACAGGACAGCAGTAGAGCAGTCTACCTGTTCCGTTAACCTAAATACCCTCGGCTACACTTGCAGCACATGGCAAGCTCTCCTTCCCATTGGCCCATCAGAGAGAGATCAGCCAAAGTCTGATTCTTATAAAGCCAGCAGAATCAGAGAACCAATAAACGCAAGCCCTTACTGAGAAACCCTTCCTCCCCCACCAAAGACCTTAGAGACAGTCTCGGGATTATCAAAACTACAGCTGATCACATCCAAAATCTGCAAGCGAACTAATGGGTGAGGTTTTACCCGTAACACTGACTAAGATAATAGGAGCTTAATGCCTGATGCATTTATGACCATCCTACCTGCATAGAAAAATGTATTTTTGGAGCTGAGTGTACTTTGAATTTACTAATCCATGCAGCAGTGGTTTAAAGTCCGGCGATGTGGATCTCCAAATTGTGACATCCACTCAACGGGAAATTTTTAAATCTTAAAACTATGAAAGTAGAGCATGCGCATCCACTCAAATACAGGTGCAAGACAATCTGAGAATCTGCAAATTAAATAATTAAATAAAGCCCGCACACTGAAGGACAATGTTCCAAAAAAGAATTTATTCAGAGTGTCGACATTTCGATCAGAACGATTTCCACCAGGATAAAAGAAAGCAGCGCACACACACACACACACACACACACACACACCTATAACCATTTAGTCCAACTCCCAACTGATCATGGTAATTAAAGTCAGGAGTGAACAATTACTAAGATCAATCAGCAAAGCGACAAACACACAGCTGTAATCTATAGTTATGGATTATTCAATATATTATTATTTGGCGTACACCAACTAATTTTTCAATACGCCAAATAATGACCACAATGAAAAGGATGAGAGGTTGAGTTTATTAAATTCAAGATCAATCAGAATGCAGGCTGGGTTCATGTGCATCAGCCCAAGCCCCTCTTATCGCAGGAGAGATGTGGACGGCTCATTGAGATGCGATTGAATCAACTCCACCGCGCTCAGTCCAGCCTTAAATAAAGCTTTCATCTATCAGTCACGCATAAGTGGCTTTGGCGTTACGCGCTCCGCTTGCCCTCAAAGAGAAGATCAAAATGCCATAATGCAAAAACGGCACTGCCATTCATCCAACCCCACAACGGCACGTGCCCCGAAATATTAATGGACAGTGGTATCAATGCAACAAAAGACCCAGAAATCCCCAGGGGTGACGTGAAATGGTCTAACAGAGCTCGGCTTCACATTTTTGTCAGGCTAAAATTGCTTAACCAGTTTATATGGTAAAAGATTAAAAGATCACCTTTGTGGAAACTGGGAGAACAACGCTGCTATGTTAAATGGCAAAGTCAGCACCAGTGATGCTGAACAGCGGTTTGGATAATGGGAATGCGGGCCTGCAATCCTAATTACCATCCCAGAGGAGTTCTAGGTTTGAAAATGCATTTAAACTAACTCCATGGCAGAAAGCCTCAGACTCATACAAAAAGGGCCAATTTGGTTCCAGGTTTTGATATCAACCCACCATTAAGCCACCTTACTCAACCAATTCATCAGTAGTGGTCTTCGATCAAAACAATGTAAAAGAACCAGATTCTCAGTTATAAATATAGCCAGATATCTCTATAGCTATGTTAAACGAAATCACTCCTCACCAGTCCTTTCTGGATAAGGTTAGGGATCACCACCCCAAAGTTCACTCAGAAAAGTGAGGAAGCCTCACTGCATACAGTACCTGACCCCTCAGTCACCAGCCGACAACAGAGCATTACGCAGCTTTCACACCGGACGGGAAACGAATTTTTCGCACGACAGATTACATTCAAAGTCAACGCAAAGACGCGAATACACGCGTTTCGCATGTATTCGCGTGTTTGCATTGACTGAATGTAATCTGTTGCGCGAAAAATTCGTTTCGCGTCCAGTGTGAAAAAAGCTTTATTTGTTTCTGCCGTGTGGTTCAGACTTGATATTAACACTTTCAAGAGTATTTTCCCCTCCTTTTTTTTCCTTCAAAATTCTGCACTCAGATCCATTTCAACATTTTTGACCTTAATCTTTGAAGAGTGGTTTTTCTGGAATCTTTGGCCAACACTGTAAATCAGCGCGCTGGACCACGTTTGAATATTCCACGAAGAGCATTGTTCTCAACCGTGCGATCACACTCCTTAAAAGGTTGAAAGATTGCTCAGAGTGAAAGTAATGAAACAATAGACTGTGGCATGGTTTTAGGCCGTTAACGTCATGGTTGTATGATAGTTTTGTTCAAATCAATGCGGCTTCTCATAATCCCTGGCAATAATTTGTGACATGCACACGTTCTCATGTTATTCCACAAAAAAAGAGAATGGTTTATATATTCCAGTTACAATGATCAGTATCAGTGCCATAACAGCAACCAGCTTCCAAGACAAAAAAACTGACATTTTTATATCAACAATATTCTGTATAATCAAATGCACAGTCAGTTTAACCGTTTCTCCATGTATTAGCTACGGTATATACCCGCGCTCTTCAGTCCTGATCCCGCTGATCCCCAAGCTTCGCTGGGTTTCATTGTTACTCCGAACTTAATGATTCAATTGGACAGGTGCTGAAACATTTAGCCAATTTCACATGTTTATTGAGATCTGCATTGCTCGCTGATATCAAGTTGAATAAATAATCAGTTTGCAGATTATGTCTATGTTCTCTTAACGGATACGCATCGGTACTTCGCAACACCATGTGCAGCCACCTGCCGTGCGCGTAGGAGGAATCCGAGTGAGAGATGGAGACACCAAAGAAACTACTCCAGAACTTGAGATGTAAATCATCAGAGTATTTGAATTTTGACTTTTCAGCTGCAACAACCTCCATATGAAGATACGCCCTGCCCTGGATAGTTGAATAATAACTGTCCCGTTCCATATTTCCCCACACGCCATGGCAGTACACACAACAGCAAAAGGAGACAATAAAAGCATTGAGACTTGAACTTATAAAATAAAAATAAAGATATAATTCCTCTAAGTCACGTGACAAGTAATTCGTGGCTCATTGGGAGCACTTTGCATAATGGAGGCGACAGGGAATTGTTGGCAGCGACATTTTTCTTAGCCACGATGGTCTTTGTATTACTGAGGAACAGAAAACAAGAATTACATTAAATTATAACAACGGAGAAAATTGACCACGGAACAAAAAGTTACTCACGGGTGCCATCGAATCGAGTGGCTATTGTGTCCAGGAAGGTATTCTGCGGGGCTAGTAAACCCCTCATTACTGGCATCCTGGTCCGTGTCGAGGGGGCTCTCCGGGGTCGGCGCCCAGTGGCTGTCGATTCGGCTTCAGACCCGAAACCAGGCAAAAATCTGGAGGTGCCCGGCGCGCATCCTAGCCCCTGGAGGAGCGCGCCGATCCGAGACACGCGTGGCTCCACTTTGAAACCGAGGTTGTGACCATATCCTTTAAGGGGAAACAGGCATTTCACCCTTTGGACCCGTAATGAAAGGGAATATGTCCCGTAAAACAAGTTTCTTTCTGTAGAATTGGGAGATGGGAAATTCGAAAAAATAAATAGGCTAAATGAAATCAATTAATCACAAAACTACCACTGATCCTGCTTTACCTTCTGGAAAATGCCAAGGTGTTTTACTGCAAGTTTTTGTGCTTCTTGGGTCCAACTAGAATATTCAGAAATGATCTTTCCGAAGGTGCAGTCTGTACGACTGTCTACCTCTCCCTTTCTCTCACACTCACTCCCTCTCCCCTCCCTCTCCCACTCTTTCTAGCGGCGACTCGTGTTGCTTGGTTTCTCTTTAGTCGCTGCCTCCCGCAGATGTCGCATCACGTGGTGTCTCTGGGGGTTCGCTCAAAGGCGGAGGCTCAGTGCGGGAGGTGACAGGTTCCAGACTGAGACCCCGGGAGGAACCTCGGGTAACTTGTTGTCAGTGAAAGTGATTTCCGCGCTCAGTCTTGATGTCTTTTCAAAGCCGCTTGCGAAGCTCCGCCTGCACACGAAATTACTTCGAAATACACGTGTGAGATTATGAAACTGGCCTCGCAGTTATGTTTCATTTTGAAAAATACAACTGACTGGATTGAATTTGGCTATTTTGTCTTGTTGTCCACCACTCTCCGAATGGTTTTCTGTCTGATTTCTTTCAGTCGGCAAATTTTAAATCAAAATCCTCCTTGGTCGAGACACCACAAGGACGCATTGTTCCATTGTTCGGTACATTCCACAGTTCAGTAGTCGGCTTTTTATTATCTGCATTTAAACCATGCAGGTTACATCCATTCCACGCTAAAAGCATAGCAATTCAAATTTAATTATGGTTGTGCCAGCCCTCCACTCACCTCATGCGGCTCCATCGCCGTTGCTGTGAATTGGAATCTTAAATTAATACAATTTGGTAATCAAATGTTTCGCAATGGTTCTCATCAGCAACTGTAATAAGACAAGACTCTCGTGACCAATACACTTATTTTATACACCGATCAGCCATCACATTGTGGCCACCGGCAGCTGAAGTGAATAACATTTTCTCGCTACAATGTGACCTGTCAGTGGGTGGGATATATTAGGCAGCAAGTGAACATTTTGTCCTCGAGGTTGGTACGTATGAAGCAGGAAAAATCGGCAAGTGTAAGGATGTAAGTGACTTTGACAAGGGCCAAATTGTGATGGCTACATGACCGGGTCAGAGCATCTCCAGAACTTCAGATCTTGTAGGGTGTTCCTGGTCTGTTGTGGTCGCACCTACCAACAGTGGCTCAAGGCAGGAAAAGCGGTGAACCAATGACAGGTTCATGGGTGCCCAAATCTGACTGATGTGCGTGGGGAGCGAAGACTGGCCCGTGTGGTCAACAGAAGAGTTACTGTAGCTCAAATTGCTGAAACATTTCATGCTGGTTCTGATCGAAAGGCATCAGAACTCACAGTGTATTGCAGTTTGTTGTGTATGGGGCTGCGTAGCTTCAGACTGGTCAGTGTACCCATGCTGACCCCTATCCACCGCCTAAAGTGCCTAAAATGGGCTTTTGATCATCAGAACTGGACCACGGAGCAATGGAAAATGGTGGCCTGGTCTGAAGAATCAGGTTTTCTTTAACATCATGTGGATGGCTGGCTGTTTGTGGGTTGCGTACCTGGAGAAGACATAGCACCAGAATGCACAATGGGAAGAAGGCGGGCCAGCAGAGGCAGTGTGATGCTTCTGGAAATGTTTTGCTCGGTAACCGTGGGTCCTGTCATTCACGTGAAATTTACTAAGGCAAGTCAAGACCTTAGAGTTACAGGGTTCTATCTAACATTTACAAAGTTTTGAGGAATTTGCTTGCAAAGTTTGGCCGCTCAGTGCACTCTTAGAGAACTGGAAATTTGTAATACTGTTCTGAACCCAATTTAAAGAAATGAATTGAATACCCATACTTAATCATTACATATAACTATTTATTACCAATTATGTGCAATAGTTAACTCAATTTTGACCAAAATGTCAGTAAGAACCTTGTAATTCTAAGGTTGCGAAGTACTTCTAACCTTAACGCTACAGCAGACTAAGTATCCCTTCATGGAAACCAACGGCAGTGGCCTCTTTCAGCAGGATAATGCACCCTGCCACTTTGCAAAAATGGTTCAGGAATGGTTTGAGGAACGGAGCAAAGAGTTCAAGGTGTTGACTTGCCCTCCAAATTCCCCGGATCTCAATGAGATCGACGATCTGTGGGATGTGCTGGACAAACAAGTCTGATCCGTAGAGGCCCCATCTTGCTAGTTGTCGTCCTTAAAGGATCTGCTGCTAATGTTTTGGTGCCAGATACCGCAGCACACCTTCAGAGGTCTAGTAGAGTCCATGCCTTGACAGGTCAGGGCTGTTTTAGAGGCAAAAGGGGGATCTACCCAATAATAAGCAGGTGGCCATAATGTTATGGCTTATCAGTGTGTGTGTGTGTGTGTGTGTGTGTATGTAGGACTATATGGGACTTCAGACTATTAACACCTGTGCAAAGATGGACAGGTGGGGATAGACGCTTGCTGGAGTCAGTGATGTACAGGTCCTCGTCTCAAGTCAATTTAAGGGTTGTTTTCGGAATGTACCAATCACGAAAATGAACTGAAAATTTGCGGGACATGACACAATGTCCCCATGCTGTAGTATAATAAAGTGATGAGCGCGTGCCCTACTGAATAGACCTCAATAAGAATGTTAACATATTAAGACGCGCTAAAATGATTCATAAGTTTATCAGCGTATTTGAATGACGAAAATACCAGTTTAAAGTTCGCACAATGGTAGCAAATGAAAGACCGTAACTACGAGCCTCCTCTCGGTGGCATTACCATATTGTTTTACTTTTTTCCTCCTCGTAAAATAGGAAATTGCGCCATCTGCTGATAAAACTCAAGTAAATATATCCGTCACACGATCTGACGGGAAGTTCAATGGGAGGGCGGGGGAGACCTTTCTGGTTTTTCGTTGCTTGTTTCTGGTCTTGGTCTGGGCGTTGATCTGAAGAAGAACTAGGGAAAGCAGAGCTTTTTGCTCTTCGGGGCCTGGGTTAGTTCATGCGAATATAATTCTGCCCTCAGTATGCCTGAAAAATGAAAAAAATGAGAAAAAATAAAATAAAATGAAACATCTCAGTTGTTGCAAAGTATAGCTGCTGTTTAAGGTACTACTCTTGACCATCAATTAATTCACAGTAGAGAATCTGAACAGTCACACTCCATAAAACAGGCAAATGTTCCCAAATGATTTGCTTAATGTGGATGTCAATACCCTCGGATTCAAACCGACAGTCTCGACTTTAATCTAATAATCATTGATTTCAAACTCAATTTGTTAAATACAAGGAGAAATATTTATGGACAGCCCCTTGTCTGGAGCACTGAAAACAGATTAGTAGCATCAAATTTTGGAAACATAGTGCTTTACGTTTTACAGTAATGATCAATATGTCAAAATTATGTGACAGGTGAACCTGTGTTTGTATGGCTTTGTAACTGCAAGTAGTCTCCTAAGTGTCATCATTGTACAGTATATGTATATAAATAATCATCATTTCTTCAATAGAAAGTTTAGTGGGTGGCACAATTTTGGGCAAGTGTAGTTGATTGCATTATTACTTCACCCCACAGAGTGTGCATGCAGTACTGTTTTTAGCGGCTCTGTGTGCTTGTTTGTCTGTCTGTCTGTGTTTCCGCACTTGCCAATATTTGTGTGAATAGGGTGAAGTCTGCCGTCGACCTTGTTTCGGAACAAAGGAACAAAAACTGAATATTCCCAGGAGCAGTCAGCTGACCAAATTTCCTCCAAGAACGCATCAATGACTTATTTGGGATATCACAAAAGCACAGAGACCAGCATCTGGGGAACTACATACCTCAAACATGTCAGATAGGGGTTGCATTCATGATTCTACCATTATAAAGAAACAGCGCAGAAACGGTATCTGTGGCAGAGTAGCAAGGGCAAAACCATTGCTAATCAAGAAGAAGATAAAGGTTAGTCTCACATTTGTCGAAAAACCTCAAAAAGCCCAAAGCCTTTCGGGATAATGTTTAGCCAACTGATACGTAGAAAGAGCAACTTTTTGGAAGACCTGGTTTTGTGGTGATATTGGGATGCTTTCCTGCTTCAGGGCCACTTGCCATGATAGGAGGGACTGTGAAGTCAGTGCCCAGTCATCATTCTGTGATCTGACACCTCAGTGCGACAGGGTTACGCAGCAAGACAACAATCTGAAGTGCTAGAGGAGGTGCACACCTGAATGGCTTGAAAGGAACAAAGTCATGGTTTTCAATTTGCTTTATCAAAGGCTGGACCTGAACCTCGTTGAGATGTTGTTGCAGAACCTCACATGGGCAGCTTATATTTAAAACCTGTCATTGTACCTGAATTAAAGCAATTCTGCAAAGAAAAGCTGGCCAAAATTCCCTCACGATTACGTGAACGACTGATCTTTGAATAAGAAGTCAGTTTATTTAGCAGATCTCTCCACTTCAGAGCTCAGTAGATCACAAAGGATGAGCCTGTAAAAATACAAAGAAACAATAGGTTAATTACCCTCTAATCTCAAGTTCACGGAAATGTTCAGCTGCAGTCATTGCTAATAAATCTGGCACAACCACTTATTCATTTTAAGGGGGCAAATACTTTATGTGGGTGACATAGGTGTTCACTGTGTTTAGTTTTTCCTGTTTTCCATGCATCATGTCACGTTTTGTATGAAGATCTTAAATCTGTTTTTGTGGCCTTTATACAGAGCAGAGGAGTTGTGGACTGGGCAAATGCATTTTCATGGCATTGTATGGTGTTTTTGTGAATAGTAATGCATAACCGCAGAATTTAACATAAAGAAAAAAATAAAATGAAGCAGGGCACATCAGAGTACCACAGACTGTACTTAGTAACAGCACCTTTGACCGAACTGACCTGTCCTAACAATGTAATGTCACCTGATGCGGTTTGCTTGGCTCTGTCATTGGTTTATGTTCGTTGAATAGATTTATGCTTCCACGCTCACCAAATTTCTTGTTCTGCTGGTTGCCACACAACTCCAATAACAGATAAGCAATAACAGATCCAGCCCCATTCTAAACATTTGAAAAAATGTTCTTTGCTGTAAACGCTTCCCCTGTTTTTCTCCAAATGTGTCTTTGCTGGTACTGGCTACGAAGATCAATTTGAGGATTATCAGGTTGCAGTAGGAATTCTTTCCTCCTGACAGTTCACCCAAACACATCATTCTGTGTAAATATTGTCGTTCAGTAGACTTGGGCACCACTGCTCTGATACTGCTGTGCCCCTTCGGTGATATCTGGGTTTTGCTTTGCTTACCCAACCATTCCATTTACGGTTATAATTGAGGCCTCCAGATATTGATTTCACTTCAAAACTTCAACTGAATTCCCACACTGTAAGTGGAATATTTCCATAGGGTTCCCATGCTCTGCAAGTGTCACTAATCTGTGTTTGTTTAGTCCTCACTCAGCTGTCCTCAGGAGTGCTGCAGCAGTGGTTCTCTAAACTGCCCCTGGGTTACCCCTGGATACGCTCATGTTTCTTCCAGCCAGAACTGCAATTCACAGCTTTAATGAGACTGTAAAGTTTTCCGAAATCCCTTGTAGTTACGTTTAGAGGGATAATTTGGCTGCTTATGGCGCATTAAGCTCCACTCCGCAGAAATCCTTTGTGAAATGCGCCATAACGAATTACAGTAGTTTCTGTCTTCTTAAATTCCAGAGGAAGTCGTGCCAGTACAAGAAACACTTGTAATTTCAAATGTAAGTGGCAATCCACCACATACAAATAAATTACATGCAAACACAGCGTACGCCAATGCACCAATCACATAAAAGGTTTAGAATACGGACACTGAATTCAACCGAGAAAAGCATCAAATTCAAAAGCCTGAAAACAAACATGACAAACAAGCTATAATTCTTACAAATATCAACAATATGCAAAGAAATCCTTCATATGATCAAAAATCTGAACAACAAAAGGTCAAAACTCAGATTTTTTTTTTTGGGGGGGTTCCCCCCGACTGCCGGAAATCCATTTTGCTTGTGCCAGTACTGTAATCTTTCTAACATTACCCATAATGGCATGTTGGGGGCTGTTTTGCCTCCACCTCCTCTGTTCATGTAATATGCTTTGTGGCTGTAGGGGGACTGTAGCCCAAGCAGAGCTGGCAGGAGACACGGGTTGCAGTGTAAAACCAAAGAAATTTATTCAGTTAAAGCTCAGGGAAGAGGGGCTTGGCGAAAGGTAACTGAGGTTCTCTTGGGGGGTATGAAGCCTCCCTCTCTGGGCACTGCAGCTGCTCCCCAAACTTGGACTCTTGCAAGAACTGGTCCTCTGGCAGTCACACTGCAGCCTCAACTGTCTCTATGGTCTCCTGGTGCTCCTTATGCAGTCTGCAGGCTAATCAAGGCAACTCCCCTCAGGTGGGCTGCTGGAGGGTGGAAATTTGCAGAGTTGTGCTCTGCTGCACGTCTGTCCATGGTCCTGAACCCCTGGGGACCTCCACCTGGCCTGGGTAGCACTATCCATGGTGCTGAAATATTCAAGAAATGCATTAGGCAGGTACTGACCTTCCACTGTTCGTCCCAATGGCCGCTGTTGCCGGGCAGCCGGACCCCCTCGGTGTTGCTGGCAGCTCACTGTGGAGCCGCAGTTAGGGACTGGGGTGCCACAGCTTATGCGTAAACCATGTATATAAACCATGTATACACTGATGAGCCAAAATATTTTGACCATTTTCCCAGTACATTGTTGGAATGTTGTTGCTGCTAAAACAGCTCTGACCTGTAGAAGCATGGACTCTACCAGTCGGTAGGTAAACACCGCAGCTGATAGAGAGCACCCATCGAGCCCGTTTCTGACATGCTCCTATTCAGTCATGTGGGCATGATAATTTGGCCCATGTCAAAGTCACACAGGTCTTTACACTAACCCATTTCTCCTACATCTATCACTTCAATTACGAGAACTGAAAGTTTGCCTGCCATTTAATGTATCCCGGACACTGGACATGCGTAATTGTGACTGTAAGTGTTGTGCTTCGTACACAGTTCATATGCACGGAGGACAGGATGTTGAGAACTGGACTCAGGTGCAAGGATAGACTTGGTTTTATTTATTATGCCTGCTGCGCAGCAGAAGGCATGAACGAAGCAAAACAAAACAAACAAGAATCGTGGTTTCTTAATGAACACTATTGGTAATTCAGACTCCAGGTGTTATCTGCAGTAACAATATATATTACAAATGGAAAACAAACAGGGATCAAGGCTCTTTTACATAAAGTGCTGGATAAAACAATAAACAGCACTAAGTTAGAGTTGAAGTACACATTAAACTCGGGGAATACATCTCATTCAAGACTGGGCATACAACTCAGGTTTGTAGTTTTGAGACTTCACAAAAGACACAATACTCATAGATAACATGGAGACACAGCTCCGGGATAAAAAGTACTACACGATATACGTGGGAAATTAGTCTAGATACAATACACATAACACGGAAACCAGGCTTACCCATTCTACAAGACTTCACTCTTAATGGATGCGAGGCTGCACGGCAGAGGAATGCAGTCCGGGTTTTAATAGACTGGTGGGCTGAGGGCTGGAGGCGTGGCCTTGCAGTAACAAATAATCAGCACTAGTCACTTCATATGCAGGTGGTCATATTTTAGCTCATTGGTGTATGTAGGGTTGTATCGATGGAATGTGATTTTTCCTACATTTTTTCAAATGTGATGAGTGTAATTCAACACATGGTTAGAACCAGTAGTGCATTTATTTCACAGAACATTTTAGTTTTAAATGTGCTAAACTAAAACAAGGAAGGCAGGCTGAGGTTAGATTAGGCTGTGTATTAACTTGTTTCCTTGATATTGGGACTTCAACTAACTAAGGCCATGTCTCAGCAAGAAAGGAAAATGGTTTTTATAGTAATAAACAGAAACAATGGATGGAGTGAAGACAGGTGGAGATGGATGTTGGATGGAGTGGAATCAAGCTGGATGAAATCAGATGCTGCACAGGTAAGAACCTCAAGAGTTGAGACCCGAGGTGGGATAAACATCAATATCTTGGATCATCTAAGCTCCACCAAGCTTCCAGAGGTTCCTGCAGAAAAGAGGGATTTGAAGAAAGGAAGCTGAAGAAATTAAGAAAGATCCGAGGAGAGACATTGGACCAGGTCAAGGAGGTTAGCACTGGAGGTGGTATAAACAGGAACTCTAGTTCATATTGAAAGCCCTGTTTTTAAACATTATTGCTGATTTCACATTCTCACGTTCCCTTTCCAGAGATTCAGACTCTCGGTGCTGAATAGTGTTGGACCTTAGGTATGCTTCTGATCCTGAACTGGTGGTCTGTGCGCAAATTAAAAGACCATGCCTCAGCGACGAAGTAGAATGGTTTATTGAGATAAATATAAACAGTAATCGAAGACCCTGGCACTGAAATGATGGATGCTGGACAGGTAGGAAAACTGAGATAACATTTTTTAAAACACAATTTCAATACCTGGGGGACAAGGTCTCTTCTCAGAGTCATCAAGGCTCCAAAAACCTCTAAAAAGATGTTCTGGCACGAAAAATGCATGAATGTACCTCTGGAAAATATTGTAAGTGTTACTGCTAATGTAGCTGAGGTATGCCTGAGACGAACAACAACATGCAATAAGTGAAATGCGACTTAATCTGGCGAAAAGAGCGTGAGAGCTGGATGTATTATGCTGGAATATGTAGTGTGGAATGGACCTGTAAATAAAGCTCACCAGAGAGTCAACATTGTGGGAAGGGCCTGGCAATGACTGGTTTGAAAGAAAGTCTCGCAACAATTTGATTAGCCAAGATCAAAAGGAGTAAAGCTTTACAGGATTTCATCAACAAGCTTGGAGCATGAATTAATGGGAAGATGGATACTAAAAGTAGGAAGATCAGAGTGGGTGGATGTCTGAGTCTGGGCCAAGAGCCTAAATTTCTAAAAATGGGAGTACGACAGCAAAAGCAGCACTAACATTTGGAAACAGGGCATTTGCTTTCACTAGAAATTGATTTTAGGTTAAGATGGTGATGGTCAGCAAGTGAGATCTTGTGTATGATGTCTACAGTGGTCATATTGTTCTCGTTCTTTCTCGCCTGGGGACTGGCTTTTGGAATGTGTTCAATTGCATTAACGGTCCAGGGCCGCCCCCGTATTCCTTGACACATCACCCCAACCATTTTTCCATACTGTCTGACATAATAAGAGCCTAAATGTACGTTTTATTATAGCCCAGTCATGTCACAAGTCGTGAAGGCTGGGCAATGCCACCAGACCAGGCCATTTTACCAGCTGAGTCCAACCTAATGAGCCCTCTGGAGCCCCACTTTCGACACACATCCCATTAATTCAACTGCTCTCCTTTAGTGGTACTCCTTTGTCACCGCAGCTCATCTAGGAGATGGAATCTTCTCAAAAGAAAATAATGGTCTGGTGTCGGCTTTTTTAGCGCACCTTTTCTAGTGCCCTCCCCGGATTGGGTATGCAGGCCATCCCTAAAGAGGGCTGCATGGTCGTATGGTCAGCTGCTGAAATATCCCTAGACACCAGGTTTTGGAATGACAAGGACCGTCACAACCATACCTTTCAGCTCTTGAGCCTGGGCAAACATAAAAGTGCACACACTTGCCCTAGGATGAATGCCCTTCATTAGTCCTGCAGAACTTCTCAGGAGGCAAGGAAACCAGGACATCCATCAGATCCAACAAGATGTAAATTTTCTGTCAGGGTTTACTCCCTTAGCCTTTACTCTTCCCGGAGCTAACATGCAAGGCAGCAGGGAAACGCCGTAGCCCCAGGAAGGGAGGCTAGGGGTGTACTGGCGCTTGCCCAAGGTGCGCACCCAAGGCTATTGGAGGGAAGGAGGAGCCTCACTGCTCCATTCTAGACCAGCTCCATGCAAAGTCTAGCCACTACTGATATTAATCAGTTAATCATATTAATCAGCTATGGATAATGAATTTCTCTGAGTGCCAAGATATTCCTGCCAAATACAGGGTTGTCAGTATAAATGTGCACTTTATCCCTCACTGCTTTCTCACAAAGCTATGGCAATGTTATGGATGCTGCTATTGATGATGTGTTAGTGATAATGATGATGATGATGATGACGTCATCGTACTATATTGTTTCATATGTTTTTACTGTGAAGCACTCTGCGTACTCGTACTGTGAAGGGCGCAATACAAATAAAATTTTACTTATTTACTTACTTCATAAAGAGGCTGAGTCTTTGCCATTGATGGACCTTTCAGCCAGTTACCAAAAAGATACATCAAAACCAAGAAAGGAATGTTTTCAGGAACAAAAGATCAACAGGTTCCAAAGATCATCTCAGTCTCCAGACTAAAACCTTATTGAAAACCTGAGGTCAGAATTTGAAAAGGTCGCCCACAATTACAAACCAAGGAACCTCAAAGATCTGAAATGTGTTGCATGGAGGAGGGGTCCAAAATGCATCAAAAGAAGTGTTCACAGACCTTTTCTGACATCACAGGAAGAGACTCGGTCACTTTATCCTCTCCAGGGAAAGTTCAACTGAGTACTAATCCAAAAAGGTTAATAATTTTGAAGTTCAGATTTTGGATATGTTGTTTATTTTTTTATTGTTTATGATAGAAGTATTTGGCTCAACATACTGTTACTTGTATGGTTGTTTTGCTCATTGATATGACGGAGGACTAGAAAAAGCACACTTTTTTCCAGAAGCAAAGCAGGGGATGAGGTAAACATGCTAATGACTGAAGTAACATACTCTTTAAAAAATCATGTTTCATGAACTACTTCATCCATTTTATTTTTACTATATGTTTACCATATGTTGCATATATTAGCACTTTTATAAATGTGCTTGCGGTGGGCCTTGTCACATTTTCTAAAAATAAAACAGTTGAAGTCAAAGTTTGTTCTCATGTTATGCTATTCAATCAAGAGGTGCTGTTTTCTTATTTAATTTTTTGCTTATCCGAGGCTAAAAAACAAATCCAACATTTCTGCTTATATATTTTCAATACCATGCTATGTGAAATTCTTTTTTTTTTTTCTCCAAGAATGTAATTGGGTGTGCTCGAAATGTTTCAGACTTCATCTGCAAGAGGAAGCAGTGATGACAAAGATAGGCAGGATTTGGGTTCCCAGAATGCTCTGGGCTCGTGCTCAGCACTGCTGGCCCCCAGGGGTCATACCAAAGACATCTCTATGGGTCATGCACTTGACCATTGAGCAGGCTGCACTTCATCATTTCATTCCAAGATAAAAAAAAACATTCTGCACAACCGTTTTCTACGGAGCCCAGGAAGTGCAATGACATGGGAAAAAAATGGTGGGAACTACCAGTATTTTGTGGCCATGAAATAACTACGTTGTGGGAACGAGACAGCTAAATCGAGGGAACGACTTATATCTCGTGGCCATGTCTTATATTTTTTTGTGTCATTGCACTTCCCGGGCTCCGTACATTTCAATTACTTCCAAATAAATTATTGGATTTTTGACCAGTTTTATTAATCAAATTGAAGTTACTTAATTCAGTTGTCTTTCACTTTCACTAAGGATTTTGCATATCTGCAAAATCCTTGCAGGATTTGGCTCGAGCTGTACCAAGCACTATCAAGCTGTGCTCGTGCGTCTGCCCGGATCAAGAGCTCTCAAGGCCTCTGATTCAACCATTCATTCCCAGCCATGCAATTACATCATAGTCCCGGTCGATGAGAGGAAGCTCTGCAGTGACTATTCTCTACGCCTGACAGGGGCCCAACGTGAAAAGAGAAAAAAATTTACAGCACTGTGCAAAAGTCTTAACCACCCAACAGTTTAAAATACTTACATCTGCCTTTAGATGTATACTTTTTGTTTTCTGCATTGGTGTTGCTTAAAATAAACAAGTATAATTGCAATTTCAAATTTAGAAAATTTTAAAAATAGTTCTATCAATAAATGTTTGTTCTTCATTATAAAGCAGTTCATATTGATAATTAATATAGTCTTGACAGAGCCCTGCTGTCAATATCATCATGGCTGTCCGCAAAAGGATAGAAGCAAGCGAGACATTCAACCTGAAGAAAAACAGTGGCAAGTTTTCCATTTTGCTTGGAATAGGCAAAAAGCCAATTATCTTATAAAACTATAGCATTTTTAGGCAAAATGTAGCCATGCCAAATTTGGTTTGATCTGGTTTTTTGAACTTTACAAACTTCGTTACAAACTACTTCCGTAATATTTCCTGTGTGGTAAATACACAATTCTGCCTCGCCGTGGACATCATTCTGGATTGCTAAATGCTTACCTAGAGCTCAAAAGGCTGTGCGGTGGCCAGCAAGCAGCTAAACAGGGAGAAGCCTGTATTAGGGCCACAATGCCTTAGAGCTTCTGCAATCTCCATTATTGCTTTTGTATCCTGAACAATGCGTAACAGCAGACTGCTTTCATTGGAACAAGAATTTAGTTGTGATAGATAGCTGTTCTCACTGCATTGAATTGGCATAACTTGTCAGTACTTTCACAGCACCAGCTGTTTTAAAAAGATTTAAAGCAATCTTAAATGTGAACACCAGCCAGCCGCTGACAGATAAGTGTCCTGAATCACCACCCAGTCAATAGTAAATAATGTTTTTGTGTCTGAAATCCACCAGCCACTTTCATGTAGCGCAAATTCTGCCGCAACAGAACAAACGTAAACTACTGTTTAGTGTTGGTGGTTTGATTAAACCTTCGAGTGTCAGACAGAATAATTGGATTGGTAATTTACTCTTGTGTGATGAATCCTGTCCCCCTTCAACTGTAGGAATTCTGTCTGTTCCGTCTATGCCCTGCACGAATGACTGCAGGCATTGCAAAGGTGACACTTTAAGGGCCATGCAAGTCAGATAGAGGGTCATAAACTATAAATGTACACCCCTCCCAATTCCAACAACAATTGAGAACAGGGTTACGGCCTTGTGACCACCACCAACACAAGAGCATGTATCATTTATCTATTTATTTATATTTTTGGTTTCTTTGAACTCCTGAATACTACCCAATATTTGCCCAAATGACTTAACTTTTTAGGAGCCGTGGTAAAAATTTTTAGAGGTATTTGATAACTGAGCTTCATAAACTCCTAAATTATTCATGTTTGGTCCCATTAAAATGAGACCAAATCCATTAATCTCTCTATAAAAATTCCGCAGCGCTCAGCTTTGCAACTAAAAACATAAGGGCATTTAAATACATCAGTGCCTAGTTTCATGAGAGACAGTTTATCACTGCTCACAGCTTCACACATCCCACAACCTCCACTGATCCCCAAGAAAGAGGGATGCCTTCCTCTCCCTCTATGTAACCACATGAAAATGCTACGCTTTCCTCTGTGCAGTGAGCTTTTTGGCACACAAAAAACCAACAAGGAGTTTTCACATATGGATTTTAAGGTTGATGTCTGCCTTTTCCATCAGAGGATCTGGCTGGTTTTTGATTCTCAAATGTTGTTTTGGCCTTCCTTGGGACTATTTCAGTATTTTTTCATTTGATGCAAGCTTCGGTTTGGTGTTTCCTTTTTTCTCTTCTCCTTTGATTGTTTATGTCTGGTAGTACACTCTTGTCTGCAGACATAGATGTTTTATAAACAGTCACAATTCTTATTGAATTTTCTTCTTTTGAATGAAATTCTGGGTTGTGTTTTTGAAAAGTCCGATCCAACAGGATGCTCTGCCTATCAACAAATTTGGCAATTTAATTGTTAATTCATATCCTTGTAGGGAATTGATAAATGAAATTGAATGAATTAATTTTACATGCTGGATAAGTTGCCTCGCAGCAAGAAGGTTGTGGGTTCGAATCTGGCGTGGGGCCTTTCTGTATGGAGTTTACATTTTCTCCCTGTGTTCACGTGGGTTTCCTACAGGTGCACCTGTTTCCTCCCACAGTCCAAAGACATGCACATCAGGCTAACTGGGGGCACTAAATTGCCCATAGGTATGAGCGTGAGAGTGAATGGTGTGTGAGTGTTGTGTGCGCCCTGCGATAGATTGGCGATCTGTCCAGGGTGGGTCCCGGTTTTCGCCCGTGGTCTGCTGGGATAGGCCCCAGCTCCCCCATGATCCTAGTGAGGAGGCAGCGGATATAGAGAATGGATGAATGGATGGATGTTGCATAAGTGGGGCGTTTTCAGAGTTGATGCACTTTTTTACGGTATTCAGAGTGATGTAAAGCAAGGGAATCTAACTGTTAAAACTGCTGGATTCAGATATAGCCCATATAATTCAATTAAACTTACCTTCCCCGACAGCTCTTATTCAGAGCAACTGCGAAGCTTATTTGTTTTACTTTCCTAAGTCCTGGTTTGTACATCAGGATGTCTTATTGTGTCTGTGAAAGAATTTGATGATCGCCTAAACGACTCATACTCTGAAAAGCAAAAGGTTTATGGTATGTGCTTGCCATGTGATATGCCTCAGGTGGGGAAGTTAGAAGTGGCTATGAATAGTGGCCCTCCTAGGTGGACCGAGCTGGCAAAAGTGAGTTCAGCATGTGAGGGCAGGGTCTGCTCCTGAGCCTAATGAGGTCTTGTGTTGGTTTTACATAAGAAAGCACCAGGAGAGCTGAAATATATTTAGAAGCTTTTTTGGTTGGCATGGCAATGACTAGAGTGCCCTAGTGCATGGTGTGGGGCTGGCGGCATGTTGTGTAAGTCAGTTCAGGCAAATCAGCCTTTTAAGTGTCGAAGGTAAGGTTTTTAATTTGCATTGTAGCAGGAAGATTTGCCACATATTTTTTCGATTATACACATATTGGCACCTCAATTCAAAAAGCTGGCATTTCTGGTTTTTTAGGCAGTCTTCAGGATAACAGTGTGATTTGATGTTGGATTCAAGTGGCTAAGAGAGAAAGCAGGTACCTCCATATTGTTTTTCTTGATTTGGCTAACACTATTGGCTCGGTGCCATACAAGCTATTGAAGGTTGCGTTAAATTATTTTAAAATTCTAGCTGTTATCCAGGGCTTAGTTAAGGAGCATTTTAAGGATATAAAAGTATGCTCTTCTACTAAGAATTTTACTACTGATTAGCTGCAGTAAGAGGTTGGCATTAAGGCTGGGTGCCCTGTTAGTTTTCTGTTGTTTACCATTGCCATGGAAGCCATTATTAGTGCCTGTAAATGGATGATCGATGGAGAAATGTGGGAAGGTAGGCTGCGCGTGCCAACTGTGAGTGCATATTCAGATGCTCTGATTGCCATCACTGCCACCATTCCTTGTGCAAGAAAATTTCAAAGCAAAATTAAATAAAGTGAAGCCCAGCAAATGCAGAAGCATTTTTATCGTTCAAGGTAAACTAGAGGATGAAAACTTTCAATTTGATGAGGAAATGATTCCCAAAAAAACTAATTTGTCAGACAGGAGCCTTGGCTGGCAGTATAACACAGAACTAAATGATAAACAGCAGGTTAAAGAAGTTAGACAGCAGACTTGATGGTATTAAAAGTATTGATAAATGTGAACTCCAAGGCAAGTATGAGATTTAGGGTTTGCCATTTGACTTGTTTCCCGCGTAATGTGGCCCCTGACAATGCACGATGTCCCCATTTTCAGGTACGGAGGACTGAACGCCTTGTTAGTGCTCATGTCTGAAAATGGCATGGACTTCTTTGATGCCTAAGCAATGGTACACTGTATGGTAGTGGATTTCAACTTTGTGTTCCAGCTTGGTGAAGGAATTTAAGTGTGCAAAAAAAAAAAAGACCGTAAGTGACCTTGTCACAGTCAAAGGACAATGAACTAAAAGAACCTGCACTGTCTGTGAAAGGCGGAAGGAAGTGGGCCCCAAGGATGGCTGTTAGGCAGGCAGAGGCAGATTTGAAGTTAAATTATGAGCCACGTGCAGTATGGCAGGGCAGGGCTTGGGCTGCAGGCTGTGAGGCCATTTTGGAGCAAAGCAGGGAAGGTGGAAGGACGGTGTCGAGCGGTGGATGAAATTAGACATCAGGAGCAGTTGGGTAGATGTGCTGTTGTTACATTACATTGGATGCAAGGAAAGTGGCTTAGTTGGGAAAGTGTGGAATGAAGGAAGTTGGGAGGAGATCCTGAATATGAAGGCAGGTAAGAATAAAATATATGAAGGACACAAAGGAATATTATATATTATTATATTTTATATATTTTGTTTTTTGCATATTTATTCAGTGCTTTGTTTCTAAGATCATTTTGAATTCTTAATTCATCATTTCTCCACAATGTGAAAATTTGAGACTGATCATTTTTCCATTGGGGTCTTCATTTACTTGGTGCTGTTTATGACCAGCTCTTATCTCTGGCAGATTTCAGTGAGCGGACTGGTGCTGATCTAAGCTGCGCACTTTGTGCAGGTGGTGCTTTATTACCGTACATCATTTATCCTAAAAAATCATTGAAAGGCCAAAGCCAATGCTCTTCAAGGAAAGATAGTGAGGGTTTTTGGAAATTTCATGCTCTACAGTGCATAACATAATTAAAAGATTCAAAGCATCTGGAGGAATTTTGCTGGGTAAAAAGCAAGAACGCAAGCCAGACCTCGATAGTTGTGAACTTTGGTCTCTCAGCCGGCACTAAATCAATATCTATAATTTACCCATAAGAGATATAAGCACATGGGCTACAGATTACTTCGACAACCCTTTTTCAAGTACACTAATATGCGGTTACATCCACAAATGCCAGTTAAGACTTTGTGGCGCTGTACAGAAGACTCACGGTAAAACTCTCCAGAGGCACCATCCACTTCACTAGACTCAGAGGCATCAGTGATGCACCATCTGTATTTTGGTCAAACAAAAAAAACTGCCAGGTTTTTTTGTTTGTTTGTTAGAAATGGATGTTGGCTGTGTGCTCCAGACCAAAGAAGAGAAGGACCATCCTGACTGTTACCAGCAATAACTCCCGATGGAATGCTCCGTTATGTCATGGGTTGTGTCGGTGTCCTTGGCGATGGGTATTTGCACTTTTAAGATGGCACCATTAATACTGAAAAACACAATGAGATTTTGAAGCTCAATATTTTCCCTTCAAAACAACATCTTCTCCAGAGACTCCCGCGCATATTTCAACATGATAACGCAAAACCGCCATCTGTATGCAGTAGAGAGGTGTGGCTGCTGGACTGGTTTGCCTACCGTCCTGACCTGTCCCCAGTAGAGAATGTGAACCATTTGTCAGTACAAAATGCGACAACAAACAGGATTTGTTTGCTGGAAGAATTAGAAAAAATTACAGCTGATATATTTAGTTACTTGGTGTCTTCAGTGCTCAAAAGTTTATCAAGCGATGTGAAAAGGAATGACAACAATACAGAGTGGTAAGTACTTCACTGTCCCAACTTTTTTGAAGAATGCTTCAGGGCTCAAAAATTGTAATGTGTTGTATTTTTTTCCCCAAATAATTTTATTCAATGCGATACAAAATAATGCACTGCTGTATAGTTTTTAAATATTGCACATAATTGCTGTTCTTCGTCATCATCTGATATCTGTTGTTCGGCCTCCAACGCCAATTCAATCAGTAACTTATAGTGGTCACAAATATTGATCAAATTTGACAAAACTCGGTATGCATTATATGTACCATAGCTACGTTATTTTTATTTCACCTTTATTTTACCAGGAATAAATCCTATTGAGATACAAAATCTCTTTTCCAAGGGAGTCCTGGCTAAAACAGCAGCATAAAAATTATACACAGAAAACAGCAACAGACAATGACAATCAATAAGTACAAGAATAATTCATTATCAGGTTTTAGCGGTGAAGCATGTACATGCTCAGGTTAAGTAAGCCTTAATTCATATAAAGTAATTCAATGATCCAGTTTAATATAATTCCGTAGCCCAGACCAAGACGAGGGAGAAAAAACAGAGAAAGCTCGATTTCCAAAAAACACAGCGAGTTCGAGGAATGGCAAAAATTGCATTTCAGCACTGCACTGGCAAAAATGAGCGCGGCAGGGCGTATGTCAACACAATAGAAACTGTCTCTGCATGACCTCAGACCTCAAAGATTGGAGATTCCATCATGTTTTTGCCGGGGGTTGCAAATGCGCACCAGGTCTGATTTTTCTCTGCAGTTGCGCGCATACTTATCCACAAGGTGGGGATAAAAGACCATTGCTGAGAGCAGTAGGAATGATCAGCATTAATTGTATTAGAATGCAGGTTCTATATGTAAAATTTACGGGGGAGAGCTATGTTTTTCTGCAAAATTCTGATGTTGTGTAACTGCTTAGATGATTCCATTTCAATTCATTGAGCTGGCGACAAAAAAGTTTCAAAATCAAGGGTGAATGCGCATCAAACCTACAGCAGTGGGAGAGCGCGCTTCCTCCCAAAATAACAGCGCGATGAATATATTGTTCTCAATGATCCATTTGACAAAAAAAATGACAAGCCATTATCATTAGAATGCTAAATATACAAATTTTGCGAATATGAGAGCTTATTCTTAATCAAATCGAGGTACTTTTATGTCGGCCTGTCCAAAGATTTTATGCATCGGGACATATGTTGTCTGTGGAAGTACTGACACACTTTCGCAAGGGCAAGTAAAGCCGCACGTGTACTTGTGCTGTACTTGAGTTTCCTTGGTACAAATAAGCCTGACTAATCTACGCGAATGCGGCGAGACGCGGATAGACAATAAGGTCCCCTGATGGAGGAGAGGGGATCCAAATAGGTATCAAAGCTTTTAGAGCTGCTGCTATTGTACTGTAATAATTGGATTTCGCCTGCAAGAAGCGGGTCTCATTTGGCAGTCCGGTGTTCAACTAAAATATACAGCGCTGCTGAAAGCTTGAATTATTAGCAGTGAATGGCGTATTTGTTTACTATTTTAATCCTCGACAGACCCATTGAGCGCGTATTCATGACACTGGTCTACTTGTTTGTTGCGGCCTCTATCTATTTTTTTATGCTTTTTGAGTAGATTTGTCTCCGGCCTTCCGACGGTCGCGCTTGTTGTTCGGCTGCGTTGAAGACATTACTACAGATGATAAAAAGTGGTCTGAAACCTCTGCAGCGGAAGCAGCCAAATTATTTCAGAATAATGTGAGCTACTGCCTTTGCATTTTCAACTTTGTTCGACATAATCAAAAGTGAGTAGGCTATAGCCTACTTATTGTGAAAAAAGACTAGTTGGTTTAATTTAAAATATTTTGTGCTGCCATAAATTTATAATGAATTGAAATTAAGACAAGTTGGATTAATTCTCAACTTGTCAACTTGTCAAAATTTTTAGGCCGCCCAGACACTAAGTTTTTTTTAATTATTCCACCCAACGATTTTTTTCTTTTTTTATAGTGTGGGTGGGCCTATCTGTCTGTAATGGCAATATGTAGTCAACCGTCTATTGCTAATAGGGCTTATGATCATAATGACAGCATATACACTTCACGATGTAGAAAAGCATGTTCACCAGAATGTTGGTTTATTCCGTAATGTTTGGATAATTTTATCCCGGTATCCGTTTACGTAGGCCTGCTGTAAACCGACTTGAGTCGTTTGTTAATTGAAGCAACATATTATCCGTATGATCTCAGGGCATTAGCTTTTGGAATTTTCAGACACTACTGTGCATTTCTGGAGGGAAAAAATGTGGAATGGACTAGGCCCTATGTGAGTTTGAGCGCATGTGTTTGAGGAGGTGGTTATGGAATCTGTCGACTCGGAATGTCGTAGTGAGTTCTGAAATACATACTTTCTTCATAGCATACGTTTGGAGGCGGTATTTGTTTTCTCCCCATCGGACAACTTTCTCTGCTAGAGCACCTTGCTTTCAGCTCAAAGCGAGACGGACTTCTATCGGAGTTTCTATGGAGACGCAACAATCGCTCCCCTCATCAAAGGCAGACTAACAGAGGTAGCGGGCCCTTTGTGTTGGAGAGGAAAGAACATAAAAACGATGCCCAGATGAAAGCACTGCCACCCTTAAACACAATCATAATTTAGTCATCAATGTAGCTCAAAATAGGGGTAGAAATAAAACCGAGAGGGAAGTGGAGATGGGAAGAGTATTGAGGAGCGGTGGGGAGAGGGAAGCGTTGGGTGACGGGATTGACGGGGGATCTGAAAATGACTACTGTCGCCTATTAACCACGACTATGTGCAGATACCGCTCTTAAAGTCAGGGTGTTTGTCATAAAAGACTGGATAAATTTTTCTGTAAAAATCATTCACAGAAAGTTTCCTGAAGTTCACTCAGGAGGATTAGCCAGTTAACATCAGGCTTAATCTTGAGTTTCTTTTATCAAGAAGGTTGCTCACTTTTTTGGGTGGGTGACTTAAGCCGCATTGCTGGATTTTTCCACTATTTTACAGTAGATAATACGTTGGACTATACCTGACTGCCCCCACCATCTATGGCACTAACGGCCAACTTGCAACAGTAGCAGAATAATAGTGTGTATTATCAGGATAATGATTGGACACCAAGAATTAGCTTGCCACTCGAATCGCGATTTTTGTAAGAGGAATGTCTTTTCATTTGTTCATGCAAATAAAGGAATTAGCCTACAGTCACCATGCAACACCATCACCATCTTTACGATTCATTTTATTAAACAGTGCTGTCCTCAATTTTGCAAATTTAGAGACCAAGGTGTGCGTTGAGCGAGGAGCTACTGGTGCACATGCACACTCAACACACGCACATGCGCACACACACACGGCCCGCATGGAATCTTCGGAGTCTGAAGAAAAGACGAACAGTGCTGGAAAGTAAGGGTGACTTTCAATATGGTTTTCAATCCACTGCCAGTGCTAGGTGGTCTGCGTTTAAATCAAAAACAGATGGTCTTTGAAGAAGCGCATGCGCAGAGCAGTCTATTTAGACAAACACCTGACAGGCTTAGCCTGGACAACTGAAGATGTGTACTCTTCTGGTTATCAGATCCATAGTGCGGGAGAAACAAGTGAGTGTAAAAAGAATATTATGGGAAAAAATAAAACAATTTTTCAGTCTTGTGCTTTTGCCACATCACCCCCTTATCTTCCTGACAGATTGATTATAAAGCATCCAGAGTGGGTTAGTATGTTGGAGGGGCCCAAAAGTTTTGGGACAGCTTTGCAGTTATATTTTTTGAAAAAAAATTTTAAAGAATGAAGTCATATCCCATATTTACCATCCCTTAGAGTAGTACGCTGTCTTCAGCCTGGTGTAAATAAAGACAATCGGAATTGTATAACATGCTGAGCAGAACACTAAAATAATGCAACAGAAAGGGCTAACCTGAGGTCAAACTGATTATAATTGGTGCTTTGCTTTCTAAATATAGTAGGTGTATTTCTAAATCATCCTCTCTCTGCTAATAACATGAAAGTTTAAAAGTTTCCAACCCCCAGCCCTGATAATGTCCTTGAAAACTTGTCAATTCAATAGAAAGCCTCGCAACTGACTCCCTTAATTGACTCTCAAACCAACCAAAAAAAAAAAAAAAAAACAGCATTTCTGAGGAAGATTAGTGTTTAACGGAGTTCACATGCGGCTTTATGCAGGTCATGCTCAATATGGCATCCGCAAGTTTACAGCTGGGACTTACGCTGCCATTATCCAACAACAATGTGCCAGAGAGGAACTTATTTGAGCCCATTAGCCGGGGCCCCCTCTGCCTTCATTAATGAAGCCTTTTTTTTTTAAACAAACCAAGACAATGAGCGCAGGGAGGAGGACAGGGGGGCTGCAGGATTTAGGGATGGGGGTTCTGAGGAGGGCCCACGATAATTACTGTTTCTCTCCCCAGCCTGAATGGGACTTGAATAATGTTTCTCTTTCTGTGCAGATGGGACAATTTATGCTGCGAAGCTTCAAGCACCGCTAGCTAGGCCCATTAGTAAAAAATGCAATCCGTTGTATCCCCTCAACACCCCCCCCCCCTCATATCTGTCCACCCTCCTCAGCCCCCCTCGTTGTCCAATAAATTGCCCTGAATTGTTTAAAACGAAAAAAAAAAACGTTGAACACAGTACATTTTATTGCCATCCACTGGTATACTTCAGCAGTTCTCTGTTTGTCCTGGGGACCCACTGTGTATGCTGGTTTTTGTTTCTACCCCAATTCTAATTGTAGATTCTTAATAAGTAGTTAATTTGTCATAATTAGTTGTATTTCGTCTTTAGAGCCGTTATTTACCCTCTTAAGCAGCATTTTTACATCAATAGCCATTCATGCCATGAAGAGTGTACTGTCCATGTTGTGCTTTATTTGTATATTCCAAGTATTTTCAGGTAATACGGTTTTTAAACTGATTACCCAGCTGGCAACTGACCGACCTTCAGCGTTTATATGTTGTTGAAATAACGCCAGTTAAAATGTTTTTTCAACATCAAAGCAAGGTTGAACATTAACCTATTGAAGAGGAGTTGAAAAATTGCTAATGATTCAACATTAAAATGTCAACTTTGAATCACTGGTATGCTGAATAAACAAGTTGACAACCATCAATAAATTTTAACTTTTGTAAATATGTCCGTCGAAGAGCAAACATTATTTTAACATCAAAACTACATTGGAACTGGTTGGACAAGTGTTGATAAATTGCTAATTATTAAATATTGAAATGTCACCCCCAGGTAGCTCACCTGGTAGAGTGTATGCTACATGCATTACAGCTGATCCCTCTGCCTGGGTTCAAATCTGACCTCAGGCCATTTGCTGCATGTCAACCCCCCTCTCTCCCCTGCCTTTAAGTACTGTGATTGTCCAATATAGATGAAATGCCTTAAAAAAATTGTCCATTCGATGGCAAAAAGTGAGAAGGTAATTTCAATACTTCAATTTTAAAAACAAAATTTGTCCGTCAAATATGATGAATTTAAGACCCTGAAAAGACGTTGTCATTTCAACGTTGATTCGATTTTCAAAATCAACCTCAAAAATATAATTAATTCAACGTTGGCAAATTCACGTATTTTGAAAAATAAGACGTTGAAATGACTTTGCAAGTTCACTTTTCAAAATCAGATCAAAATTTAACAGTGATTCAACACTGGCACATGACGTTGATGCACATTGACTACACGTTCAAATGCCAGCTGGGTAGACTCTGAGAAAATCAATCAGTGTGAAATCAGGCTGCCGAACAGAAGCGTTCTAAATTCTTTCAAAATACTTTCTCTGAACTTAATTATATAAACATGACACAGGGTGAGCCATTATCTTTTGCTCGCATAGCAAATGGTAAGTGTTCGAGAATATGTCTAATAGTTCTTACCAATCAGGAACCAATTATTTCTTTAATTCAAGTGAATCAGTTTTCCCTGTTTTTTGCAATCATTTTCAATTTATCACCATGAGGAAATGGAATTTTTATGCTTCACCACACACATGGATATTTCTGTCAGCATGTGGCTTAGGAAGAAATGACTACTCTAAATGAAATGCTCCTAATTAAGACAAATTAACAGCTCGTTGAGTACCCTGTATTACAATCGTGGCTGGAACAAAACTCAGCGGACGCACTGGACCCCCTAGGACCGACTGTCGGAACCACAGGTATAGCGGACTGTTCCAGCATGGGAAAGAGCAACAGAGAAAGTGGGGGAGACCGCTGTACTGCGACTCAGGTTCCAAACGCACTCTTAAAATGTCTCTGTTCGTGTCACTGTTCCATTCCAGCAGTAGTGACGATTTTTCACACCTGTTGTGTCCAGAATATTGTGTTGTTACTGTTTAACTGCTGATTAGTTTACTTGCATTTCTGAATTGTTTGAGGTTTTGTGAAGCAGCCCAATGTTTTTGCTTAAAAACAAAAAGGGAAAAGTCAATTTATTGTTCTTCTTCTTCATTTTCTTCTTCTTCATGTTTGGAGCTGTATACCTCCAACTACGATGGCATTACCGTAACCTCAATTTACAGTCAATGTTTCTTCATAAGTTTTTTTTTAAATGTAAGATTCAGGCATGGGGCGATTAATTAACTTAATCGCTAACTTAATCAAGTTAAGTTAAAATCCCAATTACTTAACTTAACTAGTTAACTTTTGAGAAGGGATATTAACTTAATTGATTTATGTAGATTAGCCTAATTGGTTTTTTATTCAATTAAGTTTTGATTATCTTCATAATTTTTGCTACAATTTGTTGACCTGATAATGCAGACTACTTATTTATTTTTTCTAAACTACTAACTACCGCAATGATGGGATTTGTCCGCATAATAATTATTATGGTTTTACAATGATAAAGAATCTTCACTTATATGAATATATATATATATATATATATATATATATATATATATGTGTGTGTGTGTGTGTGTGTGTGTGTGTATATATATATGCACACACACTTTATATCAGCTGTGTTATGTTCTTGAATTTTAACAAGGCTAGTAGACATTGAAAGTCTGACATTCACTGGAGATTGCCAATAACCTTTTGTGTTAACATTAACAGAATGAAATACACAAGTGTATGTGAATATATGCTGTGAGTTTTTGTATGCTATGTATGAAGAACATACAGATCATGATTACAATATGATACACTGCTGATAATATGATGACTTGTTTTCAAATGTATATACTGTATATTTTTGAAATGAGAAAACTTGATGCAGTTGAAATAAGACTTTCTTAACTCTGTTGTTAAGTCAATCAACATATTTGAAAATATTGTCGATGGCATGGAAACAACAAAGTTAACTTTTAACTTAACTAATTAATTTGTCAAAATTAACTTAACTAGTTCATCTCCAAATAGACATTAACGTAACTTAATTGATGAAATTTTAGTATTAAATTAACTTAACTTAACTAGTTAATCCAACACGTTAATCGCTCCATGCCTGGGGCCTGTAAAGCTGGATATGGGCTTATCGCGGTATCCTCAGGTTTAACCCTGCGTTTTCTGTACCATGAAGGCGGTTCACTTCTTTCCGAGGTAGATCACCGCAGCTATATAAGCTGAACCGCTAACCTGCTCCGGAGCAGGTTTATTATAGGTTCATATCACAGCGCTCAAAAGCACCGCCTACTGACCAATCTGTTCTCTGAGAAAATGGCATCACCGTTCTCTAGGTGGTCGACTACAGATTCTCATCTGAGGGTTTGACGTGCGGCGAACGCAGCGGAGTCGTGCTCATAAAGTTTTTCACATCTTGAGTGCATCACAATGCTGTATTTTTCCACGGGCAAAAGCATTCAGGCCTTGTACTTGTTGCACTTATGAAAGTAAGCCGACTAACCGCTTTGAATTCTGTTTTTGTAGTTATTCATTATTTGTTCTCCGGCTTTTTTGACTCCGCGGGGGTTGCAGCTGGACAAAAAAAAAAATCCATACACGGCGTAAGAATCCTCGCATCACGTAGCTAAATTTATACGCAACTGAAATTTTACTGATGGGGCAGTGACATTATAAACGATAAGATACGCACATCCCTATACCTAACAGCCTTCGTGCTGGAATGTATCCTGTAAAGCAGAAAAGGAGAGAGATGCGCTCAATAGCCTACTTACCGCCTGTTGTCATGATTTACTGCCGCAGAACTAAAATTAAATCATCACGATTGCAGCAATAGCCCACATACAATCATGAATACGGGAGTAATTTGCAGTGATATTACCATTATAATTAACTCATGCATTTACACGGTCGGTGATTTTTTTTTTTTTTTGTTGCCCAACTGTCCTTTCTGTATTTGGCAGCTGCAACAGTGTTCATTTTTGCCAGGATGATATGTTTATTCACTGCATATTTTTATTAAGAGCTCTTGTTCCACATTTGAAAAGTACGCAGATTTATTTCCAGTCGGTTTGTTCATGTTTGCAATTGGTCATTTGCTTCAAACACCGCCCCTTTTAAGTGAACGTGCTCATAAGTAGATGGGGAAACCCTGGGTTCAGTTGCTGAGTTGATAACTGCCATCGTGGTACCGCTTATCAGGAATGCGGAAGTCTGGGTGGTACAGGCCCCCGGTAAAATTACTCTGTTTCTTGTTTTCTTGTTTACAAATAGCATGCATGCACGAGGAATACAAATTACTTTGGGCATGTAATGCTTATTGGTCTATACTGCTTACAATTGATTTTCATTCATATGCATACAATTACATAAAATGAGGAAAATCATCTGTAATTAATCCAATTAAAGACTGAGGTAAATTAAATGGCTCCTGCTTGGTAAGGGTGTGGACAATTGGCCACCAAATCTAACCATGACATGAAAAAGAATTCAAAGCCAATGCAAATGATAGGAAGACAAATGTACTGTACATTATATTGAACCGTGAGGGAAGAAAGTGCACATATACAGCATATTACAAAATATATCACATATTCGACAACCATCTTAGGAGCTCATTACGCTCAGCCTTTTGATACCTTTGTTTCTGAAAATATTGTCACATGGTGCAGTAAGCAGAATATGAACTTAGAGGTGATATTGTATTTGCAGAACTGCAAAATATTTGATGGCATATTGGATTAACAGTAGTCCTATTATGTTCAAAATAATAGAGATTTTTGGTTTGATGTCAGTTTGATTCCTGCTATTAAAAAAAATTACATGTATGAGACAGAAAGTGTCACCCAATTCCCTCGCAGCTGATTAATGCTTTTTTTGGTGCCATTTAAATAGCCAAGTAAATCAAACACGACTCCCCCATCCTCCCCAAATACAGTGCACCGAGCATTGGTTTTGGATGATTATAGCAAAATGAATGCGACCAAATGTGAAATGAATGAGAAATTAATTTGAACATGTCCCCGGTCTGAGGCAACACTACAAAAACCAGATCAAAATGATGTTTAATCTAACTGAAAAAGAATTTTAACCATGTTTTTAGAGACATTGGCCACTGAGTTAGGTCAAATTGACTCAGAACACTTTATGAGGGTTAAGAGGTTAAATAATCGCTCTACCCATAAAAAGCACCCAAATAAGCATAAATTACATATTGTTAATATTCTAGGAATGTAATTGAGGGTGTAATGAAAGTTATATATTGAAATTATGAATACAATTTATTACATCTGATTATTATAATAATTTCACTTAAATCTATGTATACTTTGAGGAAACATGACACTGAGAGCAGTGAAATGGTTGTGTTATTGTGAAATTGACTGCAGTAGAAATAATGCAAGGTCTTCTACAAAGGAAAATAGACCAGAGAGGGTTTCCCCTTGTAAGGGTTTGCTCTGTGCACCAGTTGACAGTGCACAGAGAACAGGAGGAACTGGACTCAGGTGCGAAGATAGATCGGGTTTATTGAACCTTTTCGGCAATACAGGAAGGCAAAGTAGAACAAAGTACAAAGGAACAAGGAAACAAGGTTCCTGCATGATAATATTAGTCATACAGAGAAGTTAGTTATTTATTAGTATCACATTTTTTTATTCGCAATTCCTGCTCTTTTGCACTGATCTAAACGGCAGCAAATGTTGTTTGGGTGGTGTGAAACACACAGAAATAGAACGCATCTCGATCACCTTTGAATTTTATCCTGTCAGTGGCCATATTGGCCTGAAATCAGGATTAGGCATAAAATAACGTTTTACGAAGTATTCATACAAACATACATACACTGTGTCATGTTTATATAATTAAGTTCCTAACCTTACAAATGCTTGTCGAAAGTGACAGTGCTATGAAATGTACAAAATACTTTGTGAGAAAATGTAACATTTTCGAGCAAAACTGACTCTAATTTTGGGATCAGTGCCGCTAAATTAGTAAGACGCAAGAATTGGATTTTATTCAGCAAAAATGATGCAGGGCGGTGTGCCTTATGAATTCTGTTTGTTTCACTTTGTTTCGTACTCCTGTCTTTTCGTCGTCTTTCATTTTTGGAGCGTTAAGAATATTGCGGATATTCAGTTAACCTTGATGATACAACCAGTTCGTCGGGAAAATGAAAACAAACTGCGTTTTTATTTTCGCTCAGTCATCACGAACATGATCCCATAGCGGAACCTTTCAGCAGTAGCCAAGGTTTCACTCGAAAAGCGTTCAGGTTGACGGAACTGAAACTGACAGATTGTAAACAGAATCAGGTGAGTCGCTGTTCGTAAATTCATTCAAACCTTATCATCGTTAAGATTTCCCTTGTATCTAAAATAGAAAACGATTGCAGTATTTTTTGAACGCTTATAGTGCTATTTTCCACCTAACATTACTTATTAATTAGCTTGGAAACTGGGGGAGGAAAATCACAATGGTCGTTACGGTGGACCGCTATTTAGCTGGCTTAGCAAGCTAGTAAGCTAACGGTCACCGCAAGCTAGTCGCTATCTCTCCTGTCAGCATCCCGATTTCCAAAGCCAGCTACCGTGCTGGTCGGTTCACCGACTGGTAATTCCCAGTGGATTGCTAACGGTGCGCTGTGTTTGAATTTAGGAGGATTAAAATTATCACAAGCTGACATCCACATCACACTGTCTCGTTGGCTTGATCTTTGCTGGATGGCGACACATAGGTCATGCTTGCTAACACAAACACAAACGTCGGGTACCGTTAGCCTGCTAGCCTGTGGTACTGCCACTCTTGCTAGCACGCTGGCTAATTAGAGACGTCGTGCATCACTACATTGCGGGCAGGTTTGTAGCTCGCTAGCTAATTTCGTAGATGCCAGATTAAGCACAGACCAACTGAGTGTAGCATTTCTGGTAATATTATTATTATTATTCTTATTATTATTATTATATTAAAATATCGGAAGCGAGCTTTGCAGCATTTGGCTGTGTGAAATTTGATGTAAGCGCTGCAGTGTTCCCGTTATGGGCGTTGGGGATGCAGGTACCCAAGCAGCTAGCTGGCTAATGTTGGCTAGTAGTGCCCTTGCTGGTCATGCGGACCTGTTTTGCTACCTTGTTCACCCTCAGCTAATTGTTTATGCCGACTGAATGTGGGGCTGCCTCTTATTAAAATGTGTTGCACTTTGAATAGGTGGTTGTATGCTTATGCAAGTCATGTTGCTCGAAGTAAAGGTTTTTCACCTGCAATTCCTTCAGTGGCTGGTTGAGGTCAACTCATTGTCCCTGAAACCGGCGAGAGTTGTTCCTGTCTGATGTGGTTGACTGCATGACATCCGCCCTGCAGGACTGTCATACTGGGTAACAAACACACCGACGTTTAGATTCTGGTAGCACTTTCAGTGTAAATTTTACGTTCTGTTACCCCGATGTTCCTTCAATTTCAATTCAGTTGAACAAATGGATATACTTCTGAGTGTTCTGTGTATGACCCAGCATAGACAAAAATGTATTTCCTAGGTATATATTTCCTTGTGGGGTGTAACCAGTGTTAACCTCAATTTATGTATGCCAAGGGAAATCGGCTAAAATGCCTAATAGCCGTACATAATTCATGTTTTAAAAACATCATAAATTGGGTGTTGTTTGGGAATCACATGGAAGGTCTGTTGGCACCCATGATGGAAATAAATTTTTCCACTGCTCTGTCAGTGGAATCAATACGGCCTCTTGTGAAGTAGTAGTCTTCATGGGCTTACCCTTCACAATATGTCAAACATAATACTGTCAAATAATGGCTGTCAATCGTGTGACACGATTGTCCTTCCTACCCTGCACCTGATCGCTTTGTAGATATCGGGCCCTATTCAGGATCAGCAGTAAGACGATTTGGATGTAAGAGATGGATAGGCCTGTGTTCTGTTCAAAGGAGGAGAGGCATTGGACATGTCATTGGCAGGCTAGTTGTCTTTGTGGGTCTGGAAAGGAACTACTCAGCAGAGGTCTAGTTTTCAGCCATATTTTGGCGCACATCACTGGCTATCTGCTAATGAGTTTGTCAGTGATATGGTTTTGAGCAAATGAATGGTTTGAACTGAGAACCTTCAGAGCAAAGAATCTCCAAAAGTGGGGTTGACCAGCCTTGACTGAAAGTGTTGGTCTGCTATGATGGACTTGCATCTTTCTCCAGGGTACAGTGACTCCCAGTGACCCCATCTTTCCTGTGGAGAACCTGATATCATCCCCTAGGGCAAGCTTCAGTGAAGTAGATTTGGTTTCTCAACCCCACCCCCCTGGGCTGTACCTGTAGTTTGATGGCTGGTGGAGGTGTTTGCAGTAGAGCAAGGTTGCATCAGTGTAGGACACCTTGAGGGCCAATTCTGATTGGCTTTGAGAGCTCTTGATGGCTGATCTGTAGAGACGATTGGTGGATCAAACAGTGGCCGCTGGTATTGTATGACAGGGTTTGGTTGGATGCTCACCCTACATTGCCAATGCAGGACACCCACCACTGAGTCCTGGAAGAGGATGGAAAATGTAATACTTGATCACCTTCATATGATGCATGTTACCATTGGATATACTTGTTTGAGTTTTCTGGCCTGTTTTTTTCCACCCCATTATCTTCCAACCTGCAGCTCTCTCAGGCTGTTAGCAGGAGAGAAAGTGTCTTTAATGGGGCTGGAATATTTTCAAATGTGATGAGCTCGGCAGCTGTGTGTGTGTGTGTGTGTGTGTGTATGTGAGAGGGAGAGATTAATGAGTCAAACGCTACATCTTGAGGACTGAAGTCACACCCTGGCTCTCTCTGGGGGCTAACATCACTGTGAAGTCCTCCGTTCAGCTCACAGCAGCACCCCCCACACCTTTAAGTGCTGACTGTTCCTTGCCCTGCCATTGGCTGCCGATGATGTAATGTCTTATAAATTATTCATGGCTTAAAGAAAGTGAGCGACCCTGAGCCTTAGTGCAGGAAGGGCTCTCCGTCCCTGCCCTGTCGCTGAGAGAGGGGGAGGAGAGGAAGAGTGAAGGACAGTAGAGCTGGCGGCCGTGACATGCAGAAAGCGGAGCTGCATGGCTAGGTCCCACGCAGCTGAACTGCACAGTTTGTTGACACGCCCAGGGACCGGGGAGAGATGTCCCAGTCTGCCGTAGCCCAGCTGGCTTCCGGTGTCCGGCGCTGAGCCTCCCATTGCTGGAGGCTGATAGAGTCCCTTCCCCCTCATCCAGGCACCTGCTCGGCGGATGCTGCAGCTTCACGAGTCGGTCTGGACAACAGGAATGAAGGCGGGAGCCCAGTGCATCTCCTCGTGCGCTTTAGATTGGCAGATGAACTGCAAGGTGTGCTCTGCTGAGCTGGTGGTCTTGTGAGGTTTCATTTCTGCAATTTTGAAGCGGATTGACTTTATTTCTTTCTTGTTTTTGGTAGTTCTTGTCTGCTGGGCACCTGTTGTTGGGGAACTGAAGCTTGGCGGAGTTTCGGTGTGAGTGATTAAAGTAATTTCTTTTTGTTCAACATTTCTGTTCCTGTGGAAGCTAATCAAGGCTGGTGCTTTATGTTCCCAAATCTGATTTAGATCTCATCTGGTGATTAGTGTCTGTGAGCTTGTGTGATGATTACTTTTGGCTTGTTTTCTCTCCCTCCCTCTCTCTCTCTCTCTCTCCCTCCCTTTCCCTCTCTCTCTCTCTCTCAGTACAGTGCAAGCTCTGCCTGTGATGACATCACAGACCCCTGGGGGGGCACCGTCATGGCCACTGTCGGCCTCCTTGTCTGCTGCTGTTGACGACCGCGGCTGGGCTTGCCCTTAATGCCCCCCCCCTCCCTCAGTGTACACAGGCGGAGTGAGTACATCTGCCAGTCGAGGGGTGCTGTGCTGTACTTGACTGCTGAACTTCATGCCATGAGACGTACCAGAATGTGGAAGCTTACTGAAGCGAGACAGTTCTCACCACCAGTCTGCTGAAAGGATTTTGGAAACCCTGTAGCATTTCTCATTAGCTTTTGGAGCAGAAACAACAAACAAACTCTTTGCTGCAGGCTGTTTGTCCTGGACATTTTCTGAGCCTTTGAGCAGCGGAGAAAGACTCATAGGAAGGCTGATCCTGAGGCAGTTGGATCCCGTCCAGTTCTCAGTCTTGCTCACAACAGGACTGCGAGGCCTGCACCCAGCGACTAGACCACCGCTCAAATACTCACCAGGCACACGCCCAACTGCCTGTCAGTCACCCACCAGCTGGTACCAGGCAACCCAGCCATCTACTCACACCCAAATACCTGAACACCACCCACACACCCGCTAACCGCTACCACTTGACCACCTAAGCACCACCCTCCCACCTGCTAATGGCTACCAGCCTAACCAACCATCACATGAGCACCACCCGACCTTCCGCTTGACAGCTACCAGCTCTCCTAACCACCCAACCACCACTTAATCACCTACCAACTGCTCCTACCAGCCAGCCCTACCACCTGCCCACAACGAACCAGCCACCACCACCAAACCGCCGGCCTGAATCCCTCACACCCACCCGCTTGCCACCCTGGCCCTGGAAACCATGGAGGGGCTGGAGGTGGAAGACGTGAGCCCCGCCCTGGAGGTAACAGAGGACTTCCTGCATTGCCTGGACGGTGGGGGCGGCTCGGAGAAGATGCAGGACGTTACGGCGGTCGGTCGTCTCAGCTCCAGCGGGTTGTGGGGGCTCTTGGCTGGCGAGCAGCTGGAGGTGTCTCCCCTAAACCTGGCCTGGGCCGACCAACCCCCTCCCTCCTTCGGCCTGTTCGGGGGTCAACAGGGCAAACGCAGCCGAGCACGCTCCACCAACGACCTGGCCGCTCACGCCAAGGACACCAACGCCGGCTCGTCCAACGCCGCCTTCAAGCGCGGGCACAACCGCTCTCGCTCTGACGCCAACTACCGATCCTACACGGACAACGGCATGCCCACCATGGACAAGAACACGCTCAAAAACATGATCCTCAACGACAAGCGAGACGGTAAGGAGATCAGGATGTGACTGGTTACGAGACATTTCGTGTTTTTTTGTTTGGGTGTATAATGAGTGTGTGGATTTAATGGGGCATTATTGGTGTGAAGTGAGGACCAACTGGAGTTTAAACCGATTGTTGGGAAACCTGACTTTCACAGCAGGCGCACAGAAGTCTCTAAAATATTAGCTTTTTGTTATCTCCGAAATGAAACATGATTGCAGTGAATTGATGCCAGTGCAGCTTTACAGAGATGGTGCGAGAGCATACTCTGTCTGTATTTGGGATTGGGGATGGCCGATAAGTTGGGGACGGCAGAGAACAGCCTGGGTAAAGGACAGAAAATGGGGAAAAACTGCTTTCATTTTTATTGTAGCTGGGAGTTTAACTAGAAATTCGCGTAATACCAAACTAATTGATATTTAATTAAATTCTAATTTTTTATTATTTTAATTATGGCATAATAACCCAAAAATCCCATGAATAATTTATCCGTCTAATTCTTTGAGTCGTCATAAGAGCTGTCATTATTCTGGGCTGCGAGTAGAGCTGGTCCATTGACGAATAATTATGATATTTGATTTGGGAACAAAAAGAGTCGTCATGGAGACGATGTTTGCAGGATTCAGGTGTTTTCAGAACACGCCGTACTTGTGAATGTGCTGGCTTTTGGATTCCAGTTCCCCTCGTTCAGTATCAGTCGGCGTGCTTCAGATTCCACGAAGGGCTGATCTCATCTTGGCTTCTCTGTCGATCCAGGTTCTTAAAAATGGTTGGAAGGCACCGAGCTCTCTTCTAACTTTCTAGAGATGAAAAAACCTGCTGTTCCTATGTTTGTTTCACTCGTCGCAGACCTGTGCAATATGCACAGGAAATGAACGTAATTTGGCAGGGCTGTAAGCAGTACTTTCAACCGCGTTTACGGATGAATGCGGAAATGCAGCATTTATGAACAGATTTTGACAGCTACGACTTAGTCTGTGCGTTTGTGTGTGCGAGAGAGTGAGTTAAAGTGTCTGTGTGTGTGCGTGTGTGTATATGAAGCAGGCCTTGTGGCTGTGCTATCATGGAGACAGCCATGTTTGCTTCAGGGGAGAAATAAAGAGATGAGCCCAGGGCTTAATGGGCCTTTCTGTTTGCAGGCAGTGCGATGATTAGCTAAGGCGGATTGGGTGAAGGGGGGGTGGGCGCATTTACAGTACCACGTTGGCTTCTCTTCAGATTGGAGTGTGTCTTACTGACGTGCGAGGCATAGGATATTGGTGTTTCTGTTCCTTCGGTCGAGAAAGAGCTCAGTGTCATAGAGATCCACGTCCTGTAGAATTGATGACATACAATAATACTTGTTCGTTATGGGCTGGGCTGACCCAATCAGATGGCAGGATGCGTCTCAATTGTCCCTCATATTCCGGGGATTAGCATATCTGGGAAAAGCATTATTCGAGCGTCGGAAAAGTAGGGAGGGAAGTAACAGTGGGTCGGGAAATGATTGAATTACCTCCTGTTTCAGAAAATCAGATCCTTGTGGGTAATTTCTTCTGCTTGTCGCATGAGGCCACCTGAGCCACTGTGGAAACGGTCATGTCCTGGAGATTGCATCTCTGCCAATGTGACCAACAGGATGAGAGGATCGTCGCTCTCAAGACTAATGTTGATATTTTTCACCAGGCAAACAAGTGATGGGTTTATTGAATGGTGCGAACATTGTTTGCGCATACACAAACACATACGCGTACAAGCCTGTTAGCTTGTGTAGCCCTCTTTCTCTCAATGAGGGGAGCAGTATTTATTAAGTTTAGTTTTATAGTTCTTCATGAAGAAAATCCAAATCCAAGGATTCTTGTGTAAAGCAAATATAAAGAACCTGATGTAATTCTAAAGTAGCTTATGCAACAACGTTACAAATGCACATCACCTGACACAGGCTAGGCAGAAACTCCCAGCCCCTCTGTTTGACTTTGGCTGAAGCGGAAACTCGTTATTGATTGGCGTTCTCTGATGCCTTCCTGTAAACTGAGTGCACTGCCCCATCTGTAGGAAGACTGGTACGTGATGCACAGCAGAGTAGCAGTTATGGACCTGTACCTCTGTGCACTCTGCTTTCATTGAGAGCGTGTTCTAATAAGAAGGATATGTTGGCCGGTCTTCTACAAGTAAAGTCTGCACCCAGGACGGAAGTCTCCTTTTTCGAGCTTTATCTTGGTGCCGTCTGCTCTTTTATTGGCCTGTGTCTTGGCTGGGCCTCTTCACTTGTGTGGAAACTGCTAAATTACCGTTAAATTATTGTTACCGAGCGGTCCCTCTGAATGGCAAATTGCAAAGCGCCACATTGATTGATCAGCCTTCGAGCAGCCAAGCGCCGTTACTCGGTGATGGCTTCCAGAAGGAGCAGGGCTGTAGATGGCTCTTTGGGGGCAAGGCGGGAAGACTGTTTATTTCTTCTGCCGGGTAGAAGCGCTTTGAAAATTAGAGGGTAGACGCTGGGTCGCTTGTGCGCGTTGCTCTAAGCTCACAGCTCCATTTGTAACAATCTGTGTTTGATTACATTTCCGTAAATGGCTTGTTATTTCTGGGCTAGACTGGAGTTGACAGCCTGGTAATTTAGCGAAATGTGCAGCTGATCGTTGGGTTCACTGTGTGTTTGTATTTCGCCTTTTTTTATTTTGGTGTATTTTTGGTATTCCCCCCCCAATCCACAGTGTTGATGTAATGGCACAGTGCATCCCTGTAACTGGAATTTGCTAGCTGTGGCGGGATAATTGGAGCAAAGGCCTTTGGGAGTCAGTGTAACAAAATATTTTTAGTCTGAGGCAGAATTTGTGTATGTGCTCTGTAAAATGCGTATAACGACTTCCACGTTGTCAGCTGACTTGATTTTGTGAGGTTGAGAAGTTGGCTAGTGTTTTGGGCAGTCATTTGTGAAAGATAAGATATTAATCATGTGACAATGCCGGCGCATCAGTCACTTCGAGGTGCTCAGGTGTAGACACTAGGTCCATCTCTTTTTGGCTGTTGACATGCTACTGATGTGCCTGTTCAAAGTCAATCATCTTGTTCTCCAGGATGTGTTTCTGATTGTAGAGAGCATGTGAGGAGCATCTGTGGGCATCGATTTGAAAGACTGTGCCTGCTGTGTAACCGTGGTGATATGGTTCTGCGGGATGGTTGGTGGTGTGATTGTTATTCATCAGCTGAGAGGGAGAGGTGCATTCTGGTCCGTTGGAGGTGTTTGGCAAGTCGCAGCGGTGCACTGCGCTAATTGAGTCATATTGGAGTTCCATGTGTCTCCTGTAGCATGAAATGACCCCGTTCCATCCCTGCTCTTAATTCTTTTTAAGAGTAAAAAGGGTCCGGTGGCACCCGTCTGCAATACCCCTCCATAGCAAACGCCCCGTGTGAACTTTCTGACCCGAATCAGTCCAGCCTTCAACACCCACCCCACCCCCCCCCCCCCCACACCTTACCAGCTTATCAGCATCATTGCAGGACTCTGAGTCAGACCTCCACGACCCCGGCAAAGTTTAGAAGTGAAATGCGCAACCAAGCGCTGAGGATAAGGTGATGAATAGTAACCTCAGCTTCCAGCTTTTCCCGTTTTAACACTTCTCCACCGAGTGTAAACTGCAGAGCCGTTCTCTAATGGTCCCGAGCGATGCTGCTTTGCGGGATTTACAAATGACTCACTGCACTTGTGGAAACTCGAATGTGCCAGAGCGTAATGGGAAACCGTGACGCAGGTAAGCAGAGGACGAGGAAGGAAGGGCTGAGCGGGAACGCTGTCGGGGAGACTGGAGAGGCCGTCCGCTGAGGTCACGTCCCGCAGTCCTGATTAGAGGTTGGAGAGGGGGAGTACGGTGGGTCGTGCTGTTGCCTCACTGCAAGAGGAGTTGTGGGTCTGAATACGGCTTGGGTGCTTCTGTGACGGTGTTTGCATGTTCTCCCCTCGGGGATTCTGGTTTCTCGCAGTCCGAAGACGTGCAGACAGGGCTAACTGGAGGCTGTAAATTGCTCATAGGTGTGTGTGAGTGAATTGTCTGTGATGGGTTAGTAAACTGTCCATGATGTCATTCTGCCTCTTATCCATTACGTGATGGGATACGCTTCAGTACCCCCCGCCCCCCCACAGCTCGGACCAGGGTAAGCAGGTTGGATGAATAAAATGTATATTCATATACAAAACATCATATACATATTTAATATATTTTAATATATATTAAATGTGCTGCCCTGCATAGCATAACACAACAACTTCTGGAATAGACATTTGTACCACTAACATGAACTTGGTGTTTCCCTCAAAGTCATCCAGATGGTATCCAGCACTGTATCAACCCCGATGTTGAAAACTCGTAGTGTTTCTGCCTCTCGTGCTTGACTTGGTTAGCTCTTGTGAACGGTGACCAATCCCAGTCATTCCCTTTTCCAAATTTATCATGTGTGGATTACATTACACATAATGACCTAACCTTAAGCCTAACCATAACCACGCATTCATAATACTAACGAAGAACCTTTTTTTGATGACTGTTGCTGGGTAGCTAATGGAGGTGATGCAAAGTCTCAGACCATGACTGCAGGAGAGGCGCAGTGAGTTTTGATTCCTGCATAATGCCAGGACACGTCAACTAAATTAATGAACATGTGGGCCTCCCTTTGCTCTGGGTAATATTATGGCAGGTAATGTCATTCTGCATTATTCAGCATTATCACAACACCATAGTCCCAGAACATCAGCGCCGGTTCCCAGCTAATAACATGTAGGCCTCGTCATAATCAATAGCGCAAGATTGTTGATCTTACAATGTGTGACGATTCCCAGGCCTTTAAGACTCAGAGTTGCGGGTGTACAGCCTTAAAGATGTTTGGAAACACGACTTGCATTTCACTGGAGATGATGTTGTTCTCGTGTTTGGCACCAGAATCCTGCTGTAAACCGACAGCCTTGTGTTTCAGCGCTCTGACTGCTGTTCTGCTAGTACAGTAATCACATCTGAGTACAGCTGATTGCCGGTTTGTCTTCTTGGCAGTGAGGTGGTTCTCTGTTCTGTGTCTACGCTGCATGAGCAGCGAATTTGAGCGAATTGTAATCGCCTAATTATGGATGATCATTGTTTATCCCACTGTCGGTCTGCGACGGACGTAAGTCGCCACTCGAAAGTTGGGAATCACTAATGATTGTCACTTGGAAGGAACTTGGTGTTACGGTAAAAGAGCAATTTAAAAATGTCATTTCAAACTCTGCAGTGACTGTCTGGAAAGGGTGTTACAAAATTCAGCAACTTTCTGAAAAGCATTTTGCAAAATATGGTGTTGCCAGGCCAGCCCAATAACCAGATTTGAAGTGAAGGACAACCTTTGTCTGACGTGAACTATGAATGAAGGAACTGCCTCTTCGGTGTTAGAAAATAAGTTCTCAGTAATTTAAAGACAAAGCTACATTCAGTAATAAATTTTAAAACATCTGGATCAAAACGCTTGCAAAATCCACCATTTTCTTTTACAGCAATGGCAACTGTCCCACCTAGCCCTTGAATGGCAAGAAGTTTAAAAAAAAAAAAGTTCTCATTGGAGACCTGAATTGTCCGCTTTCTTTTGAGTGCTTAGACATCCAACTGCTGAACTCATGGCCAATATGATAAAGAATCATATCCACCGATACAAAAAATGTGCTATATAATCAAACACGATTGTAGTGTTAAGTAACCTATTGCACATGCATAGTAATCTAACAATGATACCAGTTAGGCTAACCACAGAAGAAAAACATAAATTAGTAGCATGCTAGCAGTGTGGAATGATCAAATCTGGGACAAACCTCCTTGATCCCAGAACCACTGAAGGAGCAACATACAGCTAGTAACATATTTATCCATTGCTTCTTTACATGCACTCACACCTCCAATTAAACATTTGGAGGATCACGTACTTGGCGTTCAATTTAGTTTGTACGCTTGCACGCACCTGGCTGACCTGAAGTGGTCGTTTAAGAGCGATGAACTAACAAATTTCAACTGGCTTAACCCCTTAACCACAGGAGCTATATCATCTATGAACACAAGACTGAAGCAATCCAGGATGGATGGATTTGAGGGATCATTAGTGAGTCGACTGATTAGGGGTGAGATGTTTGCACTAATATTTACAAACTCATCTATGAAATAATATTAACAGATGTTGCAGTCTCTGTTTGAGAAAATTGGTTAGGTAGGATTACTGGAAAGACAAGAGAGTTTGTAGAATCAAACGGGGCCTCAGGATTTTCCTTGCTGGAAGATATTAGATTAGAGAAATAAGAGGACCTTTCTGCCCTTATCATTAAATATACCCATAAGCTCTCGAAGATGCAGTCTGTGTACTTCAAGCTCTAAGGCTTTGTGGCTTTGAATGCAAGTGAACATGCATTTTAGTGGCTGAAGAGGAGATTAAAGGGCCAGGTCACGCGGTAACGGAGGTACAAAATTGGTGTGTTTTGTTCTGTGCTGCATGGTGGTTAGCATTGTCACCTCACAGCAAGAAGGTCATGGGTTTGAATCCGGCCTGGATACTTTCTGTGTGGAGTTTGCATGTTCTCCCCGCGTTTGCGTGAGTTTCCTCCGGGTACTCCGATGTCCCCCACCCACAAAAACATGCATCATAGGAACACTCCAACCAGTACCCCTGACCAAGGAACTGGCTTCAGCACTGGGGCGCTGCTCAGTGCCAAACAATAGGAAGGGTCAAATGCAGAGGACAGATTACCCCACGGGGCTCAATAAAGTGCATCTATCTCTTTCAAAAAACAAAATAGTCCAATTTGCATCTCTGTTACAGATCAGTTTTTTTGCCCTTTTGCTCCCAAAATAAATTATATAAACAAAATTGGCCATTTTGTTTTTTGAAGTACTAGGGTAGACCTACACAAAGCCATTTAAATTGTAAATCTATCTTGCTTCGTTTTGGAGCTCTGACACAAAGTAAACCAATTTTGTAACTCTGTTACCGCGTGACCTGGCCCTCCAGGTAAAAAGGCCCAGAAACATGCAGGAACTGAAGATGCTGCAGTACAGACCCGGCAGAGCATCACCTGGGACAATACCTGGCGTTTGGTCCATTTGGTCTCGGAGTCCAAGCAGTCATTACATGCAAAGGTTGCGACCAAATATAAAAAAAAGACTATTCTACATTATGTTAAACTGCCCGATATTTTTTTTATGCGCCCAAAAATGGGGCGGGCAATGAACAAAAGGTTCTGTCATTTCTTAAACGGTTCATCCAATATGGATGAAAACAGCTTCAATTTAAAGCTGATGGTCTGTTTTTCAACTTCATTGTCGCTCAATCCTTTCAAAAGACAGTGCTCAAATACCAAAATAAAAATGTCACTGTCCATTGAATTATGGTACAGTGTATACCTGCATACCTGAGGGATATGACAGAATCATGCCAATCAGCTAGAATCAGAACAAACACCATGATCTTTTGTTTGTTGCTTTCAGTACGCTTTGAATTCTGTATTTATTCTTTTGTCAAATACCGTGGAGTGCCGTAGATCAGGGATGATCGACGCCTTTGATTGAAACCAAGCAGTAGGTCAGATGTGAAGCCCAATGAAATGTCCTTATTTTGCTCGGTGATTATTTTTTGCCGAGACCAGATGTGGAAAAAGTGTCATTCTTTACCGATTTTATATTTTTTCAGCTGTATGTTTCATAACCCGAGCTACCAAACGTGTAATATAGTTCAGAATGAGTAAGAGTGAGCCTTCGAAGGACGGGGATGAGCTCATTTCGGTTGTGGCCGAGCCCCTTAAGACCGCCAGACGAGTTTGGGGTCAACCAGCGATGTCTTGGCCTGGCCGAGGCACAGACCCGACCATTGTGCGCGTGGCAGCAGCGGCCAGATGGTGCGGTGCTGAGGCGATGTCATTGATCACCTGACCCCCGACTGTAGCCTGGTTGTGTGGACCGCGTTCTGTCCTGGGTAACCTCGGAGATGGAGCGCCCGAGCGTCCCTGCCTTCCTGCTGACGAGCGGCCGAACAGCGCAGCGCTGTTTAGGAGTGCTGCTCGTGTCGCTGAAGAAATGGTCGGGTTTGGGTGTGTAGTTGTACATGTATTTGTGATTATCGGTTTGCCGTGTCACGGTTGTGTGTTCTGTGGGTATATCATCTCAAAACTTGATTGTGAGCTGCGTCCTAATGCGCTGTTGTTTACCATTAAATGCTACAGAGGAACATTGTTTTGCAAGTACTGCGCGACTTCTGATGGTGCACAGAGCCTTTTTTATTATAAGATGGAATTGTAAACAATTCATTTCTATTTCAGTCCTTTTATGGACCAATAGGCGTGCGTGCGTGCGTGCGTGCTCGCGTGTGTATAATGTGTATACTGCGTGTGTGTGCTTGCTACAGGGGATAAGGTGAGCAGCCCCAGCCTGGTGAAACAGGGCGAGCTGGAGCACAGAGAGGGCACATCTGGTCGCTGGACGTCCTGCCACGTGGAGCTGACACCCTGTGAGCTGCGCCTGTACAGCCTGGATAGCAGCGGTAACAGGCACCTCTGCACGGCCTACTCACTGTCCCACTGCCAGGGCGTGGGAGCGCCCCTCCCGCAGGACTCCCGCGTACTGCAGGCCCTCTTCTTCAACAGCACCCGGCTGCAGCTGCGAGCCCCCTGCCAGTGGGAGGCGCTGGACTGGCGCCGCAGCCTGTGGGAGCGCGTGCTAGCGGCCCGCCCGGCCAGAGGGGAGGAGCCTCCGTCTCAGCAGCTCCCGTCCGTCGATCCGGCCGCCGGCTCCGCCCCCTGCCCGGCCTCTCGCCCTCTGACCCGCCCCACCGCCCTGCCCCTCTTCACCCAGCGCTGCCGCGAGGTGCTGAAGGCGGGGCTTCTTCATCAGCTCACCGACCTCAACAACTGGAGGGCCTTCACGTTCGTGCTGACCTCCACCCGCCTGCAGGCGTTCCCTACCGAAGGGCGGGGCCCCGTGTCGGAGCCCGTGCTGCGCTACTCGCTGTCGTCCTGTCTGGCGGTGCAGCGGGATGGCGGCGGGGCCGAGGGCCGGCTGCAGGTGGTGTTCCCCAGCGAGGTGCTCCGTCTGCGGGCCTCCAGCGAGCGCGAGGCCCAGGACTGGGTGGAGGCCCTGCGGGCGGCCGCCGCGGCCCAGAGGCCCAAGGACGGCGACGGAGTGCCGGCCCCCGCGGTGGTGATGCGGAGCAAACCCGCTCGCGAACGGCGTCATCGAGACTCGCAGCGCGCCAAGCGTCACTCCGTCACCACCAGCTTCCTGGGCATCCTCACCCGATTGGCTGTGGAGAAGGGGTTGACCGCTCAGAGCTTCAGATGTGCAGGTAAGAGCAAACACACACACACACACACACACACACACACACAGCCACACGCTCATGCTCAAACAGAGGGGATGGTCCCTGCAGGAGACGTGCATGCATGTGAAAAACGCGAGAGGTGGCAATATACGCGCATCTCTTAAAAGCCAGGAGAAAGGACGAAGCATTGAGACGTTGCTATGACAACAAATGACAGCTCCGCTGAGTACATCTAATATTGTGACCGTAGAATTTCAATTGAGTTCTGCTCTTGAGGGAATAAAAAAAAAAAAAAAAAAAGAATTTTTCACATAGCCTATTCATCAAAGGGTTAAATATGTTACGAGAATACTCCAGCCCTGGACAGTACTCTGGCAATTATGCAAATGATTGCCTCTCTCAAATGTTCCAGTGTATTTAAAATAAAAATAAGACCGATGTCCTCCCTCATACTCATTTCTCTTGCCCAAACTCATTGCGGGAAACGGTTTAGAGACGTGCCTCGTCCCCGGCGCCAGTATACCCAAAAACACCAGGTTTGGAACCGTCAGGATGGCCTTGAGTGTAATTGTGTCTGTTGGTGGGTAGCTGGTGGCTTTTCACATTTTGGAACAGTGAACAGACCTTTGACGTGAGAGAGCAGCCGTCTGAATCCTCACTCGAAGATCCCAGCCCCCCTCGCTCTGCTCAGCTGTCTCCTACACTCCGATATAACGTTATTTTTCTCACCTTTTTTTTTTTTTTTAATCCTCCCGGCATATAATGGCTATTGGTTTATCTGTCAGTCAGTCTGTGAACATGATTTTGTCCTGTGCATAACTTGAAAACTTTGATAAAACTTTAAACAAACATCAGCCATGCGCTGGAGCTTGGTGTCTTTCGCCATTTTGGAATTTTTAACATTTTTCCTCTGCCCGTTTTTCTGGAAACACGTTTGGCGGAGTTTAATTTGAGTGTGTAGCTGGGGTCCGGGGGACACGCCATTTCCTGATGGCTCTTGTTATATTATGTTTCCTGCTTCTTGTCTCACCTGAGCAGGACCCTGCCAATGAGAAGATTTCAGGTTCTCTTAGGAGTACGGCTGCCAAACCGCAGCGACGGGGGGGCGTCGGAGAGGAAAACTCATTATATGACTGTAAATCTTGTTGATCAATGACCCAAACGGTGCAGTATACTGTCAGGGTGAGACAACAAGCTGAACCTGCAGAAGGAATTATAAAACCAGACATTTCGTTGGAAACTGCGGCCCTGGCAGTGCTGCTCGGGAGATGGTGATGAATTTCCACCGCTGGGGCCACACACTGCTGTAGGAAAGCTCCCTTATTTTTGATGTGTTAATATTTCGAAAGTGAAGCTGAACTGCCAGATGCTGAAGCTTTGATTGAATGTCTCTCATTTTCGTTCATGAAGCCCTCTATATTTCTGCGCTCTGGTGCTGAGTCTTTTTTTCCACTCGGTCTGTATGAGTTGGCAGCATTTGGCTGTGTGATGGTAGGTACAACACCATTTCCACAAAAAGTTGCTGTGTAAAATGTAAATAAAAACTGAATGCAGTGATTTGCAAATAATTTAAACTCTATATTTAATTGTAAATAGTATGATAATATATATTAGGTGCTCAAACTGAGAAATTGTACAGTTTTTTTTTTTTTTTTTAAATTCCATGTCTGCAGTACATTTCAAAAATGTTGGAGCAGGGGCATTTTTTTTTCTTCTTTTTTTTCTTTAAATATAAATTTGGCATCTCCAATCCCACCCGAATCTGGAATGCCCAATTGGTGAACTATGTACAAAGCTTGCTCGTATGCGACCCCTTGCTGCCAACTCAGGATAGTGAAGACAGCTCACGACTCTCCTCCGAAGCTCGTGCCCGTCAGCCACTGATTCTTATACACTTGTTGGTTGAATCCTCGTAAGTTCAGAACGAGGGCGGAGGATACCCGGACATGAACAAACCCAGAGTCTTCCTGACGAGCGCCCGTCTGGCCAGCAGGAGGCGCTGGAGCAACGAACAAAGCTACTATTTTATCCCCAAATCCGGCAGTCCCTTCCCAATTTGGATCCCTGTAGCGCGATGGCCAATTGTGCGCTACTCTGAAAAAGCTGCCGACACCTGCCGGTGGGTACGCCGGGGCTCGACCCCGCGACGTGATAGTCACCTCTGCACTGCAGCGCAGTGCCTTAACCGAGTGAGCTATCCGGCAGCTCTGAGCAGGGGCATTTTTACTGCAGTGTTGCATCACCCCTTTTTTGAACAGCATTGTGTGGGCATTTGGGTTCTGAGGAAACCAACCGCTGTAGTTTTGAAAGCAAGATGTTTTCCAGTTCTTACTTGTTATTGGATTTCAGCTGCTCAACACTTGCCAGTCTCCTTTGTCATATTTTTTGTTTCATAATGGCCCAAATATTTTCAATAGGTGACGGGTCTGTACTGCAGGCAGGCCAGTTTAGCTCCCAGACTCTTTTACCTCAGAGCCATGTTGCTGTATTATGTGCAGGTTTTTCAGTTTGGCATGGTCTTGCTGAAATAAACAAAGCCTTCCCTGAAAAAGACATCTTCATGGGAGCGTATTTTTCACTAAAACCTCTGTCAGCATTATGGATGGAATTCGGAGGAATAAAGTCAAAACCTGTGTGAGAGTTAAAATTAGGCGGGGCATGCATGATTAAAAGAAGTTGGGATACCTCTGCAGTATTACAAAATATAATTTATGAGATTGTTTATAATCAGTCTTGATATACAAATTAGGTATGCGTTCTGGAACGGAATCTGAAGAATGATCAATTCCCACCAACCTCCAGCGTGATTTACTGCTAAAATTGAGCAGTACGCCTTAATAAAGACGCATACAAATTTATTTATTGTTTGTTAACAAAGCCTAAATTGTTATTCTGTGGAACAGAACCATAAAAATGTATAAATCTGATCATCTAAGTTTAAGCCTGGAGGTTGACATGTTTTGATTCTGACCCATAAATTGTTGCGCATTACTGGTGTCTTCACAGATGTGCAAGTTACCCATAACATATGCTGTAATGCTCTAATACATGCTATCATGGATGCTGGCTTTTGAACTGTGTGCTGATAAGAAGCCGAATGGTCCCATTGCTCTTTAGCCCAGAGGAGGTGGCGTTCATGATTTCCAAAAAGAATTTCAAATTTTCATTTGTCAGACCATAGGACAGGTTTCCGCCTTGCCTTTGTCAGTCTAAAATGAGCTAGGGCCCAGCGAAGGCGGCAGAGTTTTTGGATATAGTTAAAAGGCCTATATTGTTTAATCTTTACATGGCACTTTTAATTTGAGCTTGAGGATACAGTGTCAAACTGTGTCCACTGATCGTGGTATAGGGTAGTGCTCCTGAACCCATGCAGTGATTTCCACTGCAGAATCCTGCCGGTTTTCAATACAGTGCAACACGACAGCCTGAAGATTACAGCCGTTCAATATTGTTTTTTGGCCCAGTCCCTTGCATCTAGTGATTTCTCCAAATTCTTTGAATCTTTTAACTCATTCTCTACGGCAAGCCACTGCCAACGGCGCAGCGAATTCTACCATTTCCTACGGTAAACCGGTGCTAGCGGCGTGGATGACGTCATTTGAAGTCCCGTTGAAAACATGGATGATGAGTATACACTCCTGATCAAAATCTTAAGACCAGTTAAAAAATTGCAAGAATTTGCATTTTGCACTGTTGTATCTTAAGAAGGTTCTAAGTAGAGTTTCAAAATGCAAAAAGAAGAAATGGGAACAAGAGACCAAATGTTTTGAGCAGGCAATTTATTGAAAAGAACAATTTAACTGAAATAGGCTGTTCATCAGCTGATCAAAAGTTTAAGACCACATCCTTTAAAAGCCCAAATCTGAGGAAAAAATTTGGATTCCATGTCATTTTCTGTCAAGTAATCACACTGTCAAGACCTCTTGATGGGAAAAGCAAAAAAACTCACTGCCTTCGAACGTGGCAGGATTGTTGAGCTGCATAGACAAGGCCTCTCACAGCGTGCCAGCGCTGCTGAGGTTGGACGCAGTAAGACAGTCATTTTGCATTTCTTAAAAGATCCTGAGGTTTAGGAACAAAAAAATCAAGTGGTAGACCCAAAAAAATCTCACCGGCTCTGAGCCGGAGGATTCGAATGGCTGTCCGTCAAGACACGGGACGATCCTCATCCCAAATTAAGGCCATTACTGGTGCTGACTGCAACCCAATAACCATCAGACAGCATCTGCAAAGGAACGGCTTCAAAAACAAAAAACGTCTTCAAAGGCCACGTCTCCTTCAACGCCACAAAATTGCCTGTTTGGCCATTGCAAGGGAGCACCAAACATGGGACGTTCAAAGTTGGAAGAAAGTTTTATTCTCTGATGAGAAAAAATTTAACCTTGATGGTCCTGATGGCTTCCAACGCTACTGGCATGACAAGGAGATGCCACCTGAGATTTTTTCAACATGGCACAGCGGAGGGGGCGCCATCATGATCTGGGGTGCTTTTTCCTTCAATGGAACAATGGAGCTCCAGGTTGTGCAGGGGCGTCAAACAGCAGCTGGCTACGTGGAGATGTTGCAGCGGGCATCCCTCATGACTGAGAGCCCTCGTCTGTGTGGTGATGACTGGGTCTTTCAGCAGGACAATGCTGCAATTCACAATGCCCGTCTGACAAAGGATTTTTTTCAGGAGAATAACATCACTCTTTTGGATCATCCTGCATGTTCCCCTGATCTAAATCCAATTGAGAACATTTGGGGATGGATGGCAAGGGAAGTTTACAAAAATGGACATCCGTTCCAGACAGTGGATGCCCTTCGTGAAGCCATCTTCACCTCTTGGAGCAACATTCCTACAAGCCTTTTGGAAACACTCGCATCAAGCATGCCAACACGAATTTTTGAAGTGATCAACAATAATGGTGGAGCTACTCATTACTGAGTCTGTTTTTGAGACTTTAATTTCTGTTTTAGGGGTTTTTTTGAGCTATGGTCTTAAACTTTTGATCAGCTGATGAACAGCCTATTTTAGTTAAATTGTTCTTTTCAATAAATTGCCTGCTCAAAACATTTAGTCTCTTGCTCACATTTTTTCTTTTTGCATTTTGAAACTCTACTTAGAACCTTCTTATGATACAACAGTGCAAAACGTAAATTCTTGCAATTTTTTAACTGGTCTTAAGATTTTGATCAGGAGTGTATATGAGTAATGCGTCAATCTGACCAATCTGACAGCAGTAATGGCGACCTTGACCATTCGCAGTCTGATAAGCACTAAATCAGTTGACATTCGCGGTGATGGGCCACCTGTACTTCAACCACAGGAGGGGAGAGGCCGTGCCGAGCCAGGACAGGTCGTGGTCGAGGAGCTGCTCAGCATTACGTAGCAGGCAAGCTAAATAACAATTGGAATGATGTTACAAATACCCAAAATGGCTGTGCTAGATTGACATTTGCATTTGAACTTGCTAAAAACCTTTATTTTGAAAATACAGACGTTTACCTAAACGTGTGTTTAAATAGTTTAATTTTTGGGAAAAGTATTCTGTACAAACGCGACAAGTTTATATAATAGTATTCCGTAGGGAATGAGTTAATGATATTTTGTACCGTATAGGATGAAATCTCAATTATTTACAGTTTTAGGCTGAGAATCATTATTCTTAATTATATTATTCTAACTGTTGAACTATTTCCCATGCAGTCTTTTGTATAGTGGAGATTGGAGAAGCCCTAACAATCTTTACTTCTGTTAGACTTTTACACCCAATCATGTTACAAGCCTGTTGCCAATCAGCCTCATTAGCTGTGGTATGTTCCACCAGGTGTAATTACTCCTGGACAAGCAAAGCTTAGGAAAGAGTGTTGTGATTGGACTCGAGCTGCACTCTGTAATCAAACAATCAATCTATCTATCAATCTATCAATTTGCCATTAGCACCACCACGGGTGGTAAGATTCACAATCCGCTTATCCAGGAGTTAACGATCGTGTCACTTTGATTTTTTAGCATCATACAACTTCACCATTTTGTTCCCCATTACAACTTTTTTGAAACGTGTTGCTGGCGTCAAATTCAAAATGAGCAGATGTTTCTCAAAAAATGATAAAATTTGTCACTGCCAACATTTGATATGTTATCTCAGTACTATTTTGAATTAAATGTAGGGTCTACGTCATTTTTCAAATCATTGCAATCTGTTATTAGTTAAATTTTACATAGTGTCCCAACTTTTTTTGGAAATGGTATTGTTGGAATATGCTGATAAATACTGGTAATAGAAGAGCTGTTTGACATACTGAGCATGGCATCAGCCTGAATAATAGATTTGTGATTTGACCGAAAATGATTGTACAACTCTACTGCACTACTCACGTACTCTTCTACCTCATCTGGAAATGTAGCATACACCTTTCCTAAGGCTTATTGTGTTCACACACACACACACACACACACACACACACACTCATACACTCACTCAGGTATTCATACACACATCCTTCAGAGTCATAGATGCTCCCCCTCTTCTAAGGAACACGTCCCTCCTTCCTCTGGACACACCCACAGAGGATCCCTGTGGGCTGCTGCATCTGCTGGTTTCTGATTCGCTGCTGCACTTAACGCTCTATATCAGCCACTGATTGGCTGAAGTCACTGATTGGCTAACCATACCTGGTTTCAGAGGCCTAATTTAACAGCAGATTGAAGGAAAATCTCAGCCTCGTTCAGGACAAGAGTTTGGGATCCCTTGCTCGTGAGCGTCACCAAGCCGCCCGCCTGTCTTCCTAGCGATCACGCGTGTACACAAACCCCCTCGGCGGTCTCGAAACTGACTGAGTAAGGAGCGCTGCCCGCCCCCGGCATGCAGGTAGTCAGCGGGATGTTTCCTGTGCGTTGGTCCGCATCCTTGCTTGTAAACAGATCCGCGGACCGTGTGCTTTGATGTGCTTTCTCAGGCTGGCGGTATGCCGCTCTGTTCTGGTGAAGCTGTGCTCACGCTGTTGTTACCCAGTACCCTGGTGTTTACCTGACGTGTGGCCGATCCTTTATTTAATAGAATTGAGATGCTTGTATAGTCAGGCGTGATTTGTAAGGAATCCATGAAACAGTGGGTGTGTAATCAAACCTGTACCAGGCCGTTGTGTCTGCGTGTGTGCATGTTTAGAGAGGTGAATGCTATATCTGGGCGAGGCATAGCATGCCACTAGTTACTTTAGGGAATTATGGGGGCAGGGGGAAGTGTGCTCGGCATTGGAGGGCAAAGGGCAAAGTTCATCCCCACAGTCGCATTGTTGCTTGGTGTCATGGTGGCCACTACGTCTGAGGCACCTGCTCCTTAGCTTTCAAAAACTCTCTGGAGCTCAGAGCATAGCTAGCTGCTGCCGCTAGACCAATTTAGGAGGATCAGACGAATGGAATTTTACCGCGTCGGCGGTGCGAAACTCAAATATTGGCAGAACGCGCGACGCAGCCCCATTAATCAGGTAGCCGATGGCTTTCTCTCACCGCTCTCCCAATTACGCCAGCATTAATCCCCCTTTAATACCCCGGCCTCGGGAGCGGTGCCAGGGTCGTGGCGGGTGGCCCCGGTCGTCAGGAATGACTGATGGCGTTTTGACTGGGAGCAGCATTTATGGCGGAGGGCGTGCCGCACGGGGTATGAAAAGCAGGGCGATAAAGCGGAGCAGCGGTGAGAGTACGCAGGGCCTCCGGAGACAGAGCGGGGCATGTTTTCCTGTGGTTTTAGCGCTGACCTACACGTATCCGCGCGATTGTGCGAGGCCTCCTTTGGCTGCTCAGATAGCGAGGTGTTAATCATTCTCGCCTCGCTGAAGGTTTGTCCCGCCTGTACTGATAACTGACAAGCTCCTGTCGCAATCTGTGCTGATACACACACACACACACACACACACACACACGCACACACACTGAATGAGGGGGGAGGGGTGGTGGAAGGGGGGCTTGCATTCACACTGTGCTTGTGTGTGCGTGTGTGTATGTGTGTGTAAGCCTTGTATGTTCACTACACGGCTTTATTTCCTTTGAATTTTTTTTTTTTTTTTTTACTTCAAAGGTTTGTTGACTGAAAGATGCATAAATTTGTAAAAAATTATGCACTTGTGAGACATTCAGTTGTTTAGATGAGAAATTCTGGTAATGCACCTTAAGGTGCGACAGTGTATTTACCATGTTCTGTCAACAGGTTCATGGCCTTAAGAGTTAGGTGCGAGATATTGCCTGTCTGATGGAAAAGATACCCCTGCGCTAACAGCACATTCATCCTCGTGACCTTGCACATGAATGCAGTAATTTCTTCAAATGCTTTTTTTTTTAAGGAGCAATGATATTATACAAATATTGACTTCAGTTGAGGTGAATCCAATGATACACCCACCTTGGACATTGATATTCGTCATTTGTCCGAGGTGGATGATTGAAGTCAATGACAGTTTAATTTTGTGACCCTTTTTGACAATATAATATTCTGAGGGGAGACAATGCTAACGTAAAGCTCCTCGGGGAGGAAGCGACGCATCATAAGGACGCTGTCAGGAGCTCCTGCAGGGAAGCCTAATCTATTTTTAGTTTGCGGTTGTCGGATTGTTCTATTCACCTCTCGCGCAGTGACTGGCAGAGCTTGTCTCGACCAATCAGGAGAGCGAGAAACCTTACATCATATAACAACTTAACATCATGCTACAGTGGGTGGTTTAAGAATATATACAAAAATATGTTTGCGCTTCTTAAGAAAAATCGTATTTGACTTGACTGCCTTGTTCAAAATTGCCTTCATTGGTAATTAGAATGGCAAAATCAATTGAAGGAGACTGTTGCTGAGCAGTGCTCTGAGCAACTTGGTTTTAAAACTATTCGATGAAGCATTTTAACAGCTTTCTAATCTGATTTTAAAGGCATTTGCAAACTCCTGCCGTTCGTAGGAAAATAAACCAGAGCTTTTCAAATAACTCCGTTGTCTCATTTCGAATGGGCATAGTCTCATATTTCACAATAAGCTGCTTATGTGTTTGTAGTCTGTTGATTACCTAGTTTGTGCTGTTGAAATGCATCCGAATGCTGAAGATTGGACTTATTGCTGGGAACGTAAGGCTATTGTGTAAAGTCCCCTGTCTGGTATTCCGATGGGCTCTCCCTGCGCTCTTTAAGAACGCTCCCTGTACTCTGGACGAGCTCGACAGGCAGTGCTGTGAAGACTCGGACCCGCCACGCTGGACAGCAAACGTCTCCCGCTACTCAGAACTTCACCTCCTGCTACTCTGGTTGCGCCAGTTTCTCTTGTATAATCCTGCGATATAAAATTTCAGCTCTGCTCAATTAAGTTACCCTGGATGAGGGCACTGGTTATTCAGGGCAGTCCTGGTGGACGTATTGTTGTCTAGCTTTTGTTCAAGCACAATGCTGGATAAATAATTACCCAGACCGGGCCTGCAATTCGACACGAGTATTTTGTTTTGTTTACAGTGCCTATGGCTTCAGTCTGGCATTAGCCGCAGTGCTATGTAAAGATGGGCGGCCTTTGGTCTTCTCTGTGTTGTGGTTAATATCAAAGCCCACAGGCCGCCGGCGGAGGATCAGGGCGTCTGGGCCTTCTGCAGGTAATCTGGGCTTGGCGAGCGAGGACCGCACGCTTGGGAAGACGCTGTCACTCAAACCGCCGAACGACATCCACGCTCCCTGGGCTGCGGGCACGTGCCGAAAAAATCAACCGGTTCTGTCGCAGTTTGTGACTTTTACAGAGCGAAGTAACGACTATGTGAATTTTCTTGTCTGAACATTCCAGTGTCGATAAAGCGATCTCTGCGGGCAATTGAAAGCAATGTATGTTGCGAGCATCGACTTTTTTAAAATCATTTTTAAAAACGTTCCCGGAACTTACCCTTGAAAAGTTTTCTGGAAACTGAAACGAATAGAAGGGGAGTGTCTGTCATTTCAGCAGCTCTGTGAGTGTGGTTTTGCCGTCGTGAATCTGGCTGGTGGCGTAAGAGCCAAGCTTCCTCTCGCCAGTGCAGGGTCGCCATTTTGTTTCATAATGTGTTGCGTCCCAGTTCTTTGCCTGTTCTGGTATATGTGAGATGGTTGTATTCAGAGGAGGAAACAGATCGATGAAAGGCGTTGAGCCCGGAATCTCATTGGCTGTAATATGCAGACAAGCATTCAGTTGTTCCTCTTTCTCATCATTCTTTTTTCCTTTCCCCCTCACACCTCTTGTACCACCTTCTTTCGACTTTTTGCAAACATTAGTTACAATCCTTTGGTCTGTATTCACCAAGTAGACGAGGAAAAAATATTCTTCCCTGTCAAAGGACATGAATGAGCTGCTCTTCTCAGTTGTTACAACTGGACTGTCATTGTGGAGGATTTCAAAGCCCGGCGGAACAAGGCGAGCGGGCACCTGATGATAATTGGCCGGTGAAAAGCGTGAAAAAGCATTTTTTTTTTTTAAATGAAAAGCACCCTGTGTACTGAGGCTGTTGCAGAGTACGACTGTTTGAATTGGGGGGGGTGTGGCTCTCCTTTTAATTGAGACGTGGCGACCCGGGCCGGACAATATGGAACAGCTGGACGTAGAGACTGGGCCTGGTCTCTCTCTCTCTCTCTCTCTCTCTCTCTCTCTCTCTCTCTCTGTCCCCCTTTCATTCACCCTCCCTCGCTCTCGCTAGTCCTCTTTCTTTAGTCTGCCGTACATCTCCATGTTCATCTTACTTTCTCACTCTCCCACTCTTGTGCACACACACACACACACACACACACACACACACAGATGTGACTCACTTGTTTTCACTCCGGCTCAGAGTCCCACATGCAAACAATTGCGGAAACTTGCTCACTAACACACACCAACATAGAGGCACACATGCACAAACACACACACACTCGCACACAGTCAAACTCTGCTTCTTACACACTGGCACACACACACCCCCGGCCCTGTCCTTGTCCCCGTCAAGATAACGCTTCTGTATCTTTTCAACGTTTTTCCTTGTCAGTCACTTGGCCTTGAAGGCGTCAGGGGCCACACCACCCTGACACACTTTAATCGCTTTTCCCTAGACAAATATCCGACGCCTCCCGAGAGCTGACGGAGGGATTAGGGGAGAGGGAGAGTGTGTTGGGGGAGAGGTGGGGGGGGAGGGGGGCAGTCTTTGTGGAGTAGGCATAGGGGACAGCGGTCGGAGCGTTTAGGACATTGGGCTTGTTACCGTGCTGTTTTCCCTCTGTCTGTGGGGACTTTGAATTCAACTCCCCCTCAAATCAGGACACCCTCTGGCCCCAATTTGTCAGTCCACACAATGGGGTGCGTTTGACCCCTCCACCATTGTGGGAGAGCGTGGGGAACCCCTAACACCCCCCCCCCCCCTTAGCAACCCTTTCAGCACAACCATGCTTCTCCTAATTACTGAACTTTGGCAACTTAATGGCTCAGGAATCTGCGAGGAAATGAAACCTCAGTGTAAAAAAAAAAAGTTACTAAACAAAAAGAGGGATGATTTCACTCGCTACACGGTGCCCAGCTGCCCTCTAGTACTGCTGCACTGCATTCTTACTCCTGTTCTAAAGGACTCTCACCAAAGTTCTTTCACAACCCCAGTCTAGTGCTAAAAATGGTTGAAATGTGAAGTCATCCAATTTCACTGAATTTCAGACCCAAAAGGCAGGAAATCTTTTGCCGTTTTGAAATTATCTCAGGGCCTCTGTACGTCATTCGCCGCTTCTAACACATTACAGACAAAATGCTCTTTACTGCAATATTAAAATCGCCTCATTTGAAAGCCGAAAGCCATTTTGTCCTCCTAGGGGGATATTGAAGGCAAGCATCATGTTTTTGGGCTTATTTATACTGTATTAAAAATGGTTATTGAGTGCTGGCAGCATTTCATGTTTTCCTGTGGAGAACATTTTTGTTGTATGGATTTTATTTTGAGACACTGAAGTGTGTTTTAGCGGTTTCTCTGGGGACTTTAAATGCCGTCTATTATTTAAGGGCTCCTATTATGCTATTTTTTTTTTTTTTTTTGAGTTATAAGAATGTTGGATATCCAAAAGGGAAGTTTGTAAACTTTTTCCCCATAACATAAAAATTCCATGTTTTCTAGGAAGTTTGTTTCCTTGTTATTCCTAACCCTCTGAAAAGCGGGCTGATCTGAGTGGGCGTCCCCTCTGTGACATGAGCTTTGCTCTAATTGACCAGCCAGCAGTGCCAATGTGTCAAAAGAGAGCAACATGTTGAAATCCCCCAGCTACTGGCAAGTCTCTTAATACAGTTGACAGAAAAAGCAGCTGGCTAGCTAGCGATTAAACTACATAATGATTATGGAAAGATAACGTCTGCAGGCGAAGCAAGTATGGACGTCTTCTTGGTAGTTTAGCCACACTTGCTATACAGTCTCTATGGTTAAGAATGATTGATAAATTGCATCTACATAATTGCAGCCGTAGGCTAAGATTTATGTACTGCGCTAGCTACACCATTAAAAACGAACTGAATTCGATTGAAATCGGTCACCCATTCTGTCTGTTCCTAACGACATGTCTCGTACATTGCCTATGGCTAACGTAGCCACAGCTTGTAAATTCACAGTCAATTTAGTCGCTAGCTACCCCGCTAATAAGTCACTGCCTGGCCAAATGATCATAGAAAGTTAATGCATGCGTGCTTGCTAAGTTAGTTTTGAGAGTAGTGCTGAGCTAGCAGGCTGGCTTGTTACATCAACAACCAAGCCATACACATTTAACTAAGGCTGCAGAAATTGGAAACGCTTACCTTGCTAGCTAGCCACACATTCCCCTTGAAAATAAATCGAGACCACGGCTTCTTCATGTGTTCCGAAAAGCGTAGTGGGTTCGGTTTAATCATTTTCGTTGCCAGTCCTGCGTCGCCGTGAACCAAGTTGGGAGTATATAGTCAGACAAAAAGTTTTTAGCGCTTATACAGGCTAGTTATAGGCCATTTTGCTGTAGAAAAATAAAAGCTGTGGACGGAAATATTGGGATGAAGGGCGGAACAGTTCTCGTACCTGCATGTGACATTGGAAGAGGAGCCATGCAGAATGCCGTGTGAAAAAGGAAGCCTACAAAAAATAACTAGCTTGTTTTACTTCACCGTAAGTGGGTTGGTAAGCGCTGAAAATACTGTAATGGATGTGGACCAGAAATGAAAGAAGTACATTTTTCATATATCCCCTTGAATCTTGAGAGAGGATTGAGAATAAATTCTCAATCATGACACTTGTGGGTCCTGAACTCCATGCCTTGGTTGGAACTGGATTACTTGAAGGAGACCCTTGGGAATGGGGAGTGCGCCTCCCCACGAACTGCTCCATCCCTGCCACTCTTCCGTTGTAACCTAAAGACTCACTTGTTCGTACAATATCTGACTTGACCCCCCCCCCCCATTGCCCTACTTTTTTAAACAAAAAAAAAAAACACCCTCCTGCTCTGATTTACATTTGCTTTGTTATTTTTTCTGTGTGCTGCTGCCTTCTGTATAGTCTGTGCTCTTCATGTTCATGACTTCAGGTGACTAATGCTCAATATGAATTTGTACCTTGTCTAGTCTGTTTGGCTACAGCGTCAGTGACCTAACTGTATGCACTTGCTGTAAGTGGCTTTGAATAAAAGCGTCTGCTAAATAAATGTAATGTTATATACATGCGGGAAGGAAAAAAAACTTGCCGAGCAGTCTCAGGTTGGCTTGAACTGGAACCTGGAACCTTTTCGGAGGCAGGAATACGAGCCTCCTCCACTCAAGCTGGGGGCATTGTGTGTAAAATGGGTGTTACACTGTTTCATTAGCAGACACTTTACATCCCCCCTCGAAAAAAGAAATGGTTTGATCTTGTGGTGAGCATAGACTGTGTATCGAGGGCTGACTCCAATAAACAGGAATGTCCGGATGTTATATATTGGACATAACTGTTTATTGCCGTCAGCCCTCGACAAAAAGATGGACGCAGCACCCGGGTCTGAAAAGTGAGGTCAATGCTGAAATCTCTAAAAATTGCATTCTATTTAATGGCCAACAGATGGCGATGGCAGTGATTGCAGAAAGAAGGTCAGTGCTACAAAAGTCTGAGAAGATGACCCTACTTTCCCACCTGAATTTTTTATTTCAATAATAATTTTCCACATTATTTTATGGTATCTATCGCAAGTTTCAAGTCTCCTTCGATATGTCATGATGCTCATTTTTGTAAATTATGGTCCCAAATAGCCTAGAATAAAGGATAAAGCCAAAATATGCTTTAGGGGTGTGGCTATCCTCTGGTCCTCGTCAGATATGCTCGGATCCACCCGTAGATACACCCCTTGCTCCTCCCTAGATCTTTAATTCGCGCTCTCGTCCAATAGGAATCACATACGGTTTCAAAATGACAAAATGGTCCTGTTCAAATTGCCGAAATCGAGGCTTCCTAAATGGTATGCTGAAACCAATGGGTGACGTCAAGGTCGCTTTGTCCATCTTTTTATACAGTCTATACTATAGTGGTGAGCCAATTGGCTGCCCCTACAGGATGACAAAGGCATTGCAGCTATCTGTTACGTACTGATTGAACATGGAGCATCACAAACACTGAACATCATCTCTGGCGTTTCACTGCGCCCGGACCCGCGTTCACAAACCCAGTCGTACTCCAGTGGATTGAACAGTGCAGAGATCGTAGACTTCGCTGGCGGCCACAAAGGTAAACACTGGTGTATACATGCATGGCCCGTATCTCCACCCATGCGAGCTATTGTTCCCATAAACATCAAAAAAATGCACTGAATGGCGTTTAATGAGTTATATTTATTCAGCTAATTAAGTTGGAGAAAGCAAGGCTCGGACGGCTGCCGTTTGAAGCGCGGGAGCGTCGGTGGTTATGGGTCTGTGTTAGTTGCACGTTCTGCCTCCTATTCTTGAATTCGCCCGACCTCCGTGGCTGGACTCTTTTGTATTGGCCTTGGCCTTAAAAAAGCCTGTGTGGGTGAAGGGGAAAGGGATGGATTTTTTTGGGCGCCACAGTAAAGACGGTGGGGCAGGAGGCTACCAGCCATTGCAGGGACAATAGCAGGACCTGCTGCTAGGGTACGACTGAAAGGGGCATTGTGGGTAAAGGTGGGGAGGTTTTCGAGGGTACGCCTTCATTAAGGTGCCCGTCGACCTGAATGAAAGACATGAAGGCCCCCGTCCTGCCCCCTCCTCGAGACTCTCCCTTTGAGGCTCTGTGTAAATAAATGGCAGTTGAAAGCCTTTGGGGAGTGAGAGGCCATCTTGAGAGGACAGAAATGCAGGCTGTTCATTGGCTGACCTGGCCATTGTGGAGGGCAACATGGGGCCCGGTCTTAACTCCAGCCCCTGCTTCAGCGCCGTTTTCTTTCGCCTTTGTTTTTAATTGTGGCAATTTGAGGCGATCAAAAGGGCCCGGAATGAAAGGGGCCGCTCTCGCTGGGCCCCTGCACAGGTACCTGTGAGATTTTGGCCTTTGCTTCGGTTCCCACATCTTTTCCCACACTTTTTAGGAGGGTCTCCTCTTCCCTGCTTACACATGTGGTAGCACCCCATGTGCACACACACACAGGCACGCACATATTCCACAATTCCATCACATCAACACAAATGCACTCATGCACGCTCCAGAACCCCTCCACGCAAACCAGCACCCCTCTTCACATTCTCACACACACACACACACACACACACACACACATTGCTTCTCCCCCTTGCTCTCCTGGGGGGCTCTTGAAGCCCCCGAGCTCCTCTGTCGGCTGTTTTCCCTCCGTTCCTGAAAGGAGCAGTGAGCTTTGAGTCGAGGCTCGGTTGCCTTTCTTCGCCTGCGCTGTATCTTGCCAGGTGCGCCTCTGCTTGTTTGATGTCCTGAGACAATGTAATCCTTCCATCTCGGCTGGGTCAGCGCGGGATCACAACGGGGAAGTTGACAATGACGGTGCGGCGGTTTGGCTTTGAAGAGGGAACGCACTGCTAATGCTGAAAGAGTTGCCGCGCACCGCAAAGTTGGTTCTTTTTGCGAAGATCAGGCCGCGGTAGCGTCTCTACGAAGAGCTGGGCGAACGCAGCCACTGGGTGCAGAAGAAAATGACTAAAGGGGCCTCTGGATGGACACACTACACTATAAATCTTACACTGACACTGGTGTTTTCAAAGTTTCCAAGTTGCTTGATTTAACCCTTGGAGCGCTACATGCAGCCATTGTTGCTCAATGATGTAGGATATCAAAATCAAAGCTGTTGAAAACCTATCATGGGGAAACTTGTTAGAAAAGCTTCCTTGCGGGAGCTCTTTTAAACAAGTCGCCACATGATGGGTTTTCAGCAGCACAAGATAATTAATATTTTTTAAACATTCATTTCAGCACTGTAAGGGTTAATTATTGCTCGTAGCACAGAGATGTGTGCAAAACGTTGCAGTAAATACTTGTCTCCTGTTTGTCTTCGAAAACTGAGTGGCCCACTCGTGGCTCAGCTTATACACTGTAATATTCACACCCCTAAAGTCTTCCTCGTGGGTTTCCTCCGGGTACTCCGGTTTCCACCCACCATCCAAAGACATCCAAGTCAGGCTAACTGGAGATGCTAAATTCCACATAGGTATGAATGGGAGAGTGAATGGTGTGTGCGCCCTGTGATGGATTGGCAAGCCGTCCAGTTTGGGTCCCTGACTTTTGCCCAGAGTGAGCTGGGATAGGCTCCAGCTCCTCCACAATCCTAGTGAGGAAGAGGCGGTATGGATGATTGATGGATATAACTTCTTTGCAGTTGTCAGCCAGGTCGGGAATACCCTCTAGCAGGATGGCGTATCGGTGCCAGAATCAGCAATCAAGAGAAGAAGAGCGGGTTTACCATGTCACGTAAACAGTTGTTAAATCTCAAATCAGGAAGTTTTCCAAGAAAAGTACAGTCCTGTACAGGTCTAGAACAGCATTCCAAGGACAGATGACATCGTGGACAACTTGAAGCAAAACGCCAGGAGGTGAAGGGTGTGGAGAGGGGACGAGACAGTCATGATCAGAAGCATGCTTCATCATCTGTTAAGCCCAGTCGTGCGGGAAGGAATGCCTCATGTGCCAATATTGAACAGGTTCCCCTGTATTTATTGATGATGTGACAGCTGACGAAGGCTGGATGAATTATGGATTGTGTAGGACTATGTTATCAGCTCCAATTCAGCTAATGCTGCAAAACTTGTCGGTCTGCGTGTCACAGTAAGATTGTCTGTGACCCGAAGCATACTGCGAAAAAAAAGTTTTTAATTTTGTGCATATGAAGTAAGTGTGAGTGTATGTGTGAAATGTGTTTTTGTTTGTACTCAGGACTAAGGTTGCTCTTAAATGTTTGTATGCCTGTGTGAGAGTGAGTTTGAGTGTGTGCATAGGCCTGTGTGTGTGATGTAAGTATGTCTTTATGTACTCAGATCTAAGTGTGCTCTTTATTGTTTGAGATTGTGTGCGTCTGTGTTTGTGTGTGTGTGTGTGTGTGTGTGAGAGAGTGAGTGTGTGTGTATGAGTATGTGTATTTGCCTGTGTGTGTAATGTAAGTGTGTGTTCTGTATGTACTCAGATCTAAGTGTGCTCTTTATTGTTTGAGTTAGTATGTCTGTATGATTGTGTTTGTGTGAGAGAGAGTGTGTGTTTGTGTGAGGCCTGTGTGTGTGATGTAAGTATGTCTTTATGTACTCAGATCTAAGTGTGCTCTTTATTGTTTGAGCTTTTGTGTCTGTATGTGTGTGTGTGTGTGTGTGTGTGTGAGAGAGTGAGTGTGTGTGTATGAGTATGTGTATTTGCCTGTGTGTGTAATGTAAGTGTGTGTTCTGTATGTACTCAGATCTAAGTGTGCTCTTTATTGTTTGAGTTAGTATGTCTGTATGATTGTGTTTGTGTGAGAGAGAGTGTGTGCGTGTGTGTATCTGCCTGTGTGCGTGTGTGTATCTGCCTGTGTGCGTGTGTAATTTAAGTGTGTGTCCTGTATGTACTCTGATCTAAGGGTGCTCGTTACTGGCAGTAGCAATGCTGCCCTCGTCTCGCACAGGCTGCGGTTTTTGGTCTCCGGCTTTTCCCAGAAGTGACAGTAGTGGACAGCCCCCTGGAACGAGCAGATACATCACCGCCATTAGCCCACAGACCCAGAGCAGCTCATACAGATCTTTTCACTGCCACTCAGAGTATGAAATTAGCATTTGTAAAATGGTTTGCTTCAAATGGAAATGCTGGGTTTTTTGGAGAGAATGGGGCCCAGTTATAAAAGGTAGTGTCCACTGTACAGGAAGCAAAGAGGGAAAATTCTGCATTTTCTGATAAGTTTATTGACTAACGCCCAGCTCTTGGGAAAGTCAACAAAATTATAAGAAGAAAGGAAGACAAAACATTTTCTGACGTACTGCCTTGTAATTTCAGGAGCATTTTGACAATTTTTACTATCGTTGTTGCCCTCTACCCTCATAAAGGTTGCACCCTGAGTGCCCTAGTGAATCTCTTTCCAGTTTTACATTTATAACTTTTCTGCAGTGCTGTTTTGTTGTCTGAAAGTTTCTTGTTTACATTTACATTTTTGTTTGAAATTTGTATGGAATTTTTTGGGCAAGCAGTGTACTAAAGTATTCCAATATATTGATGATGTAATGCTTGTCTGACTGCTTTGCCCAGCAACTGACCAAAAGTGATTCTGGGCCCATTTACACTCATTAAGATAATGATTAGTTGATCATTGCACACTGTTCCCGATAAATACATTTAGTGGTGTTTATTAACCAAAATTATAGCTGACTTCTGTTTGGTGCAGTGTGGGATTGTAGGTTTGTAACAGCCTGGGATTAATCTCTCGGTTGCTATGGAAGGAATCCAGAAAGAAACCATTAAATGTCCAGGCTACAAATAGACATGTGTAAAATAATGATAGTGTTTTGGTGAGCTATTGATGACTGTATGCTGAAAACGCACTGAGCTGCCCTTTAGTGAAGCGCCGCGACTGCGAGAGCTGAGCCTGAAATAGCCCCAGGCTGCGGATGGGAATCCAGGGCCGCTATTTTTGGAGAGCGGGGCGGGTGCGCGGCTCGTGCGCTGATTACAGGACTGTCCCGAAACTCGACCGTGCACGGGCCGCGTAGCGGTCGCACGCGAGGCTTCACTGGCTGTGCGGGGAGGGGGGTGGTCTAACGGGAGACACGGCTGAAGGCTTTTTATAGCCTGGATCCCTGCCCTTTTCCACAAACCCCCGAGTTTCTTCATCGGGTCTCACGAGCTTCGCCTGCGGGCTTTTACCCAGAGTTCACCACAACAGCGGGATGATGGGGGAGATTTGATTTCATGTTGTTCTCTCTCAGCCGATCTGTCTCTTTGTCTTCTGAAGAAATGCAAACACACTGAAGATGGCAGTGGGCAGCAGTGTAGTATACTCTGATACTCATTGTGGGGACGGATGGCGAAACAGCTCTTGGAAGTGAGACGAAAAACAGCAGAGCGCGACAAGGCTAACGCCGTTGAGTTAGCACGCAAGATTAGCAGCATGGGCTCAGCTCGCGTAGTTATTCCCAGGTGGGTTAGCACGGTGAGGTTTATACACGGTTGCCTGCGCTGCAAGTTTGGATCAGCTTATTCCGCGTTTCCATCAAGCGGAACGGTTCGGTTTGGTACGGGTCGTATCACATTTCGGAGCGTTTCCATCACAAAAGTTGTGGATGCAACCTTTGGAACCGTTCCTGACCGCTCCCATTTTTCGTCACCCCTCCGGTTGGGGCAACAAGGGTTACCATCCGATACTAATGAGGCGGAGCTAAAACACGCCTTCTGTATTGGTCGGGAATCATCATCACTGGTGTCTGTTGATTGGCTAACAGAATCGTCACTCTGTCTAGCGCGAACTCCATAAGGAAACGACAGGAAAACGCTCGTCTTGCCTACCGTTTTGAGAAAACCATGAGGAGGTGCAGATGTATTTTAATTTAGTCAATTTAAAATTCGTATAGCCATTATTATGCAAACTAATTTGGCTGGAGTCGCACCGCAAGCTCACTAGCTGGCGTTAAAATGCGCCAAATAAAAAGGTTGCCAGCTAAAGCGGCTTTCACACCGAACACGAAACAAATTTTTTGCACGACAGATTACATTCCAAGTCAATGTGTTTTGCGTGTATTCGCATGTTTGCATTGCATTTTACCATCCGGTAAAAAAAAAGCCCCGCCTCCATTTAAGGGTGCTGTCTACAGTGGAAACGCAAACCAGATCTAGGGGTTTGGTACCAAAAGCATGGTTCTCAGGGCACTGTACCGAAAGTACCCCAATGGAAACGGGGCTTTAATGAACGGTCCCATCACGATGCTGCGCTCCCGATGTGTGTACGGTGGTTTCCAAGAGGACGCTCCAGGCCTCAACCCTCTCTTCCTCCCACTTTCCCTTTCTCTGTTATTCTCTCTTTTCCAATACTATATTTCCATTTCTCCATCCCTCCCCCCACCGTTGTGTGGTCGGTCTCTATGAAGGGTCCTTCAGGGGGACATGAAAGCTGTGGCCCTCTGGCCCCTCCCATTCTTTTTGCTCCCGACTCGATACGCTGAGTCTCCCGAGCCTCTGCTGCCGCTCTCCTATGCCCTCCCACCACACAACACACACACGCGCGCGCACACACACATGCACAGACAACCCCCCCCCGTTCCATCATTCTACCATAGTTCACACAGACTCTCAGCAGTGCTGTGTGGAGACTCCCTGCTCAGCCTACCTGAGCCCTTTTGATGTCTTGTAAGAAACGGGCACGTCGCCATGTTGGGCTCAGCTTGCCGTCGACATTGAATGTTTGAATTTTTACAATGAGTGTTGGGGTCCAACTCCCCTCATTTTCCTCCCCCCCCATTTCTATGTGCACTTTGACCCCTGTCTGCACTTGGCAGTCCCATCTGCACATTCCTGTCAAGTTCTAGGGCGAAAAAACATTTCTGACCATGTTATACTAATACAGACTGACCAACAGTCATTTGAAAGAGGAGGGAAGCCTATTTTTTTTGATGGGAAGGTGGTCATTGTGGGGTTCATGTACGTTAAAGTAATTGAAAATGTGTGTTAAGAGTGCCAGTAAGCAATTTTAGTGCCCCTAATTGAGTAACATGCATGACTTATAATATACAAGCAAGTTTCCAACCTATTTCTCAGCAAGTATCATGTTTTGTTTGACTTACTGCACACATCTTCCATAAAGGAGTTACTGTTCAATTGATATTACCTTTATAGCTCTCTTTCTTATCTTTTCTCTAGTTTACTCTTCCATTTAGGTCTTGCTTCAGTGAGTAAGTCACTTCTTTGTTGTAAGTCTCTGCCTCTGACTGGATTTTAAATCATATCGTGAATAGTGTAGAGTGTGTCTAAACAGAACATTAAGCATGATACCCACTGTGAGTCACCAGAGGTGTACTTCAAGGCTCTGTCTTGGGTCCTGCTCTCTTTTATATTTGCCAAAATACTATAGTATGCAGTCTTGGAGACCTGTCCTCCTGTATTCTCATGTTTTTCAATGTCCATACTTTATTTCATTCCTCTTTCTTCATCTGTTAACAAATCTTTCCAGTATAGGTTCCTCCTCCTCAAAAAAACCCTATAACAATTTACCCCTTACTCTTAATGGCTACAAACTGAAGTAATATAGTTTGGAAAGAGCCGCTATAGCTCCAGCTGGGTTGAAAACTTGAAGTGGCTTAATTCTGGAAGTAGCGACATCCCCTAAACATCTTGGAATCCGGTTGGGCAGCGCATTATTATTTTCATCGCAGATATCCAAATTGCTGTAGAAAGTTTAACAGTGACTTGACATTCCGTACCGCAAACATAAACCCTTTACTGTGTATAAACTGGCAAAGGATCAAATGCCATCTCACAACCATTTTATTTTGTGATGTTGAATGCGAACCTGTCTGAGAGGTGTCCTGAGGAAATTTGATATCCTGTATTTGTTCTACCATCCTCTTTCCATTAATTCACCTTCTAAAACCCACCACTGCCCCCTGAACTCCTCTTCCCACACTTTATACTTGATATATAAACTTCATTAATTTGCTCATAGTTTCGAAACCTGTTTTGACTTCATGCCTCCTTAACTGTTGCCCCCATAGACGCCCCGAGTATTCGCTGCTAAAAATTAATCGGACTGACAAATATTATCTGAAAGTATATTGGCCTGTTGCTTACTTTGTGCCTTTGCCGTCAATGACTGTTTGAAGTCAGTAACCCACTGACATCTCCAGTCTCTATATCCTGGTCCACTTACAGTACCTCATCCTCCCCTAATGTTCTTAGAAAAAAACTTTTCACGCTTAATTTAAATTTTCTTCTCCCTGGAGTGAACTACGGAAAACTCTTAACAGGTTTATCTCCCAGTCTAATTTTATTAAATTGGTTGTCGGCCTTCTGTCTCCTCTAACTTTTTGCGCTGCTCATAACCATTATAACGATCTCCTCTGCTCCGCCCCTTTTTACCTCTCAGTCCTCAAGGCTGACGGGGTGTTGCTATCCTTCGTGCGGTTGAGCGGGCGGGCGGGCGTCTCCAAAAACTTCGACATCGGGCTAAGGGGTATTTCGTGCATTGCACGCCTATTTTTCATTTTTGCTGTCCCTCATGATGTTACATCAAACCCACCCACCCCATTCCCCCCAGGGAGTTTACCAAAAATATCACTGCTGACCCTCCTAAATGCTGTTTGATGCACTTTAGGGCTAAAATCAGGCCAAAAATTCTCAAACGAATGAAAGGTGGCAATTCGTCGCGTTCATTTGCGATTATTCAAGCTTGTTCACCTGACAGTGGCATGCGCTGGCACGGTACATTTGAGACGACTACTTTGCAGTGTTTCAGCTCCTCCAAATCGGTTGTGTCCTGTCTCAAATGTTTGGTCTGAGCTGGGCAAATATTGCATCTCACCCGTCATCTAAAAGCACATGGGTGCCTTGCTCTCAATCCGCTGTCTGTCTGATAGGGATCAGTCTCTGCCTTTGTACACTGTGTTTGCAAGTTGTTTTAGTCGTCCCTATCCGGCCCCGATCTCTCTCTCTTTCCGTTCTCCCTTCCTCCCTCCCTCCCTCCCTCTCTTTGTGAAGTCGGTAGGTAGCACGGTCCAGTGAGAATACCGTGCGTGTCCGAATCTGTCCTCCTCCTCTCCGACTCGACTGTTTCCTCTCCCCTCCCTCTGCCTCTCCTCACCAGCCCTCCCTGCCTCTCGTCCCGCACCAGCAGGGGGGCTGGTGCGGATATGTAATGCCTGTCAGGCCGCTGTCACCTGGTATGCAGTCTGCCCACCTTTAGGGACAGGCAGGGATAGCGCCCACTCAGCGCTCAAAGCTGCCTTTTTTCGCTCTGCCTACCTGCGGAGGAACTTCCGAGCGACAAACATGCTCATCTGTTGAAGTTATGAGACTCAATTTTTTACTTAAATGCCGTGTTGTCGCCGGTGCAGAAAGTGGTGAACCTTTCCATCTTCAAGTTGATTAACCTCAGGCTAATTCCACATGACCGCATTTTCATATTTAAATCTCCGTCCACTCTGAAACTCAGTCCCGGAGTTTTCAAACTAAAACGGGGTCGGCAGTGTTTTCATGAGTCTTTGTTTTAGGGGAGAGGCTCAGCATTATAATTTTAAAAGATGGTAGGTGTACTCTGTGGTGGAAGAATGGTGAGGGTCCTGGTGAGTATCCCAGAACTCAGTGCAGTGACGTGAAGATCGTCCGATTGAAATGTTTGGCTATGCTGAGAGGTGACCCTGGTGCGTTTCCTGCCCCCAGGGTGTCAGAAGCCGGTGGGACTGTCCCGGGGGAAGGCCAAAGTTTGCCACTACAGCGGCTGGTACTACTGCCACAGCTGTCATGACGACGACCTGTTCCTCATCCCCGCCCGCCTGGTCCACAACTGGGACACCACTCGACACAAGGTTGGCCAGGAAGTATTAACGAAAAAACACGGGCCCACGTGCTCTCGCACAATCCCATCAGGAAAAGGCCGCCTAAGAATTGTTTAGCTCCCGTTCATTCCAAATGCTAGGGATTATTTCTGCTGAAATGATTCTCATTTTGAATAAATATGAAAAACAATGCATTTCACGAAAATTGGAAGCTTTCGTTAAAAAACAAGTCAATGGGTAGTTTCTGTGTAATAGAGAATTATCTGTGGTAATCTTACCCTCAGAGGGCTAGTGTGGGTGCACATTTGTATTAGCCCAATATTGTCACCGCTGATTTGGCTTATCAAGATCTCGGCAGAATCAGTTGCGTATTTGTTGGACTATGACAAACCGTTCAAATAAAAAGGTCCTCAAACTACTCGTTAATAGTGAAAATTTCTGCTGTGCGATGGTTATTTCTCCTATATTCAACCGTGCCTCTGTGTCTCTTGGTGGCCGGGCGCAGGTGTCGAAGCAAGCGAAGGAGTTCCTGGAGTTCGTGTACGAGGAGCCCCTGCTGGACGTGCAGCAGTTGAACCCGAGCCTGTACGAACACTGCGAGACTCTGGCCGCCGTCCTGCGGCTCAGGCAGAGGCTGCAGTCGCTGAGGGCGTACCTGTTCAGCTGCCGCGCCGCTGTCGCCGAGGACCTGCGCCGCAGGTGAGGGAGGGAGGGAGGAAGGGAGGGCCGCCCCGCGCTCTTTCGCTCAAAACTGCCCAGATTCAGCGGGTAGCAGGGCAGCCATTTTGTGCCAGAACACTCGCCACTCGTCAGCAAACACAGCAGTGGAGAGAGCACTTTTACAAGTGCTCTCTCCACTGCTGTGTTTGCTGTCGCGTGGCGAGCGTTCTGGCACAAAATGGCTGCCCTGCTGCCCCCAACTGCTTACAAATCAGTGATCGTTTCCCCCTTATCGTTGTGTAGCGCTTCGATTGTCAAGAAAAGCAGATGCTATTATTTATCTATTCAAAGATGACATATTGGACTGAGGGCTCCATGCCACTGTGGTGAGTAACTAAGACGCTGGGCTAAATATTAGTATGTTACCAAGTAATTTCTTGACCGATTTGTGTATATTTTTGTGTGTGCATTAGCAGAAACCGGTACTAAAGGGTTGATGGGTGGATGGAAACTGGGGACTTGGGGGGTGGTGGTGTGGAGGGTTGGTGTATATATACTGATATATTCAAATAGTTGGATTGGCATAGAATTGCATGTGGGCCAGAACGACCTCGGTGGGCATTAACCATTATGTGCAAGGGTTTAGCCACGATAACTAGGTGGGCCTGGATACTATTTAGGTGCCCACGGCACACCCTGGTCCACCCATCCATCTTGGCAGAAGGAAGACCTGTGCCAGTTGGCAGTGAGGGTTGGTGGTGGAGGAGTGATGGTAAAATGGAAGGGTGGAAGGGGCCCGAGAAATGAGGAAGAGGAAAAGATTGAAGGACTGAAGCGCGTTTGATAGTAGAGATGCAGAGATTTGATGGAGAGATATGAATGGTTGGGTAATGAAAGCAGAGGTGATGGGGATTAAATTGAGAGGTCTGGATTATGGCGATTGAGGACGCATCAGTCACAATCTGTCCTTCACTCTCCCACTCCAAATTCCCTATCGGAGTCCTATCCCAGCTATCTGGCCTTTACCGTTTGTTGTAGTAACGCTCTACGACCGTTTGAGTGCTACTGCTGCCAAGGCCTGGCATGAATGTGCACACATTCTGCGTTATCCTCTCGCTAATGGCCCTTACCTTTCAATTATCTCCCTTTTTTAAAGCCTGTGATAATCGCGTTGTAGATTAACGAGGATTGTTCAGGTTAAGGGTCAGTATGAATTCGTGAGAGCGTTCTCTTTCACAACTGACGAAACCCATGTAGCGCCGCATGTACTGCGAGAGAGATTGAGGGGGAGGGAGAGATTGACAGGAAGAGGGAGGGGGAGACTTGGAGACCTTGACCTCTGTGATGACCTTTCACACTTAGGAACATAAACACTGTTTGGTGATGGGCCGTTCTCAGGGCTGCTATTACAGGCAGTGCAGTGAGTTCGCTCTAAGTTAGTGTTCGTTTTCCATAGCCCAGGGGTGTCGAACTCAAATCCTAGACAGCCGCTGTGTCTGCTGGATTTGGCTTTTTCCTCTCCTAAAGTACTGAAATTATGTCACTGATTGGCTAAGTAGTCTGCTCTGCGTATCTAGTATAATGAGGCCTGAATCAGCTGCTGATTAAATGAAAATCTAAAAAAAAACATTCTGACCTTGCGGCCCTTGATAGCTGGGATTTTTTCACACTCCCGGGAGACCTATTGTCCTGCTAGTTTTCGCCACCCTAATGATGTGCATCTGATGTTTCTAAGTAGCCGATCAACTTGATGTTGAATCAGTTGTTCTTTGTTAGGGCCAGAGTAAAAATTGACAAATGGGCATCTCTCTAAGAACTCCATCACCGTAGAGCAGAAATCCTGGGATATTGCAACAAAAATTCTTTCCACTGCATCCTGTGGAGTCATTAGAACGTCTGTGATAATTTCTGAAACACTAGGGTCGTGGAATTTATACTTTGTGACATGGATGACAGAAGACATCAAAACTGACCATCCATCTCAGCTCAAAGCCTCTTTCAATTGAGTATATGTGGAATCGGGAACTCGGATCTCTAAATCTTACTGTAGATTGGAGCAGGGTTTGGTCGAACCTAAAGATGACTTCGAATCTTTTAGCTCACCAACTTATTCACTTTAAAACAATACACAGAGCATACATAACACCGTATAAGAGATTCCTGATTAAATTGCAATCTTCATATGATTGTCATATATGTAAATATACCTTTACTGGAACCTTTCTTCATATGTTTTGGGACTGTTCTGTGGTCTCTAATTTCTGGAAACATGTGAACTCGGTGTTATCTGAGCTGCTTGGAATTTCATATGCATCTAATCCTGGCTTGTGTCTCCTGAGTGATAACTCTAATCTCAATTTCAAGCAAATTCAAAGTAAAATGTTATTTGCGGGTTTTACATCTGCAAAGAAAACCATTATAATGCACTGGTTTACACCTGATTTATGCTTAAAATCATTCTGGATTCACAGCCTTGTCAGCATAGTAAATCTCGAACTTACCACAGCACGCCTCAACAAGGCTCCAGCACAAACTGCACATGGCTGGAACAACTTCTTACTAATGATCATTTCCTGGATCAGGGATAATGGCTGAGTTGTAGAAATATGTTTATATATACCTGCCTTTGCCATACTATGATTTTTGTAACTGACATAATATTAATATAACTGGATTACTATTTACTATTACTATTTGGGATACGCGGTAGCGCAGTGGTCAAGTTGGCTTGTAAGGTCCCGAGTTCAAGCCCCGGCCACGGCCTTCGCGGTGTGTTCTTGGGCAAAATGCTTTACTGCCTCTCTCCACCCAGGTGTATAAATGGCTACCAGAAAATAGGCAGGGAAACTTGTCCAAGAGCTGGGGGTAGTGCCTGTGATGGACTGGCATCCCATCCAGGGCGAGTAGTAATATTCCTAGTCGCTTCATGCCATGGAAACCGGGGTTAAGCACCGGCCCGATGGGCCACTAGGCTCGTACAGGCTTACTCTGGTCATAGCATAGGAAAAGTACATTTATGCATTTTGTTGTATATTATTTTTTTTTTCCCTTTTCCGTTTGCTCACTCTGACTCATCTCATCTCACCAATGCAGATGATATTGAACCATTCTGACTGCTCACCCCCTCCCGCTCCCCTCCTGTCTAAAAATCAATAAAAATTTTTGATCAAAAAAACTGTCCATCAGCCGGCCGCAGAGAAAGGCCCCAACACCTTTATATAAGCACTCTGGAAGAGCAGTGAAACGCATTCCACTCCTCCCGGGATGGCCAGTCTTTCTGATGTACGTAAGCCTGCCTGCACTCACAAGGGTCAGTTAGGAGTGCAGAGGACTGTTGTTTCCCTCTCTGGACCTCTGTTCCCATTCCGCTCCTCAAGCCTTTTGCAGGTCATGGAGATCTTCATGTTAACAGACAGACCTCTGAGTGGTTTGGTAAGTGCCGCCCTGCAGCTAAAATTTGGGTTAAGTCTGGACATCGGCTTACCTCTAATGGTCCTCATTGTTTTCCCTAAATGGAAACCATTTGTCTCCAGTCGGCAGTTGTCAGCAGTCAAGGCTGGACACGCAATTGGCACAAAATGGCTGAAATAAGGTACTGCAGACTTTGCTAGGAATTCTGGGCCCCCTGATTGGACATAACTCTAGGACGCACTGGAATTTGTGTTGACCCCCTCAGCTGTGTGCCAGTTTTAAGTCCTCGAGCAGTGGCTCAGCCACCGGCCCGAGACCCGCCGTGTTTCTTCAGTGGTCAGTGCCTTGCACAGAGAGGAGGGGGATTTTGGTTATGATCAGTAGAACCTAGTGTATCTGGTGTAGCGGGGTTAGCATTGGTAGTTCACCAGTGAAACACACTGCAGGGCAGTAACACTAAGGCCTCGCAGCAGGTTACAATGTGATACTCTTGTGACGTAATTCTCAAACGTAAAAGTTTCGCGCAGCATTGCCCATTGGCTTTATACGATTTAGCCACCGGTAAGGTGTTAACCTATGGACTAGAAGTAGGTGGCCGGGGTTCGAATTCCACCTCAGACTGTGGCAGTTCTTTAACGGGCCAAACTGGGAGCACACTGGACCTCTGAATGTTTGCTTACGCCATGTTCCAACTGTCACGATTCGCGGCAAGATTGAAATCTTGGAGTAATCTTGGTGATCCTATCAGATCTTATCAGATCTTGACGTGAGTTGTGGCAATTGTGTTGATCGTAGAGAAGTTTTGGACTTTCCAAAAAGTTTTGGAAAACGATCAACACGATTACTTGTCAATCGCGATCATCGCATCACCTCGTATACAAACCAGAAATTTTAAGCCGCTTTCACACCGGACGCGAAACGAATTTTTCGCACGACAGATTGCATTCGAAGTCAATGCAAAGACTTTTCGCGTGTATCCGCGTCTTAGCATTGACTTTGAATGTGATCTGTTGTGAGAAAAATTTGTTATGCTTCGGGTGTGAAAGTGGCTTCAGAGAAGTTCCACGATCAGCTACGAATGGTCAATCGTGGCGTTTGTAACGGAGCACAGGACAGTAGGAACTAAGCATTAATATGGCAATTTGCAGTGTAGTCATAGTGCGAATCAAACTGAAGTATACACTCCAAGAACTAAGATAAATGTCACTGATATCAAACAACATTTTGATCCATGACAGATTCATTGGGTCTAAATGTGTATTTTATCTACACATTCACTTACCACCCATGTTTTTTGGGGTAGTGAAAACACAAAGGAGTTTCATCCTAACAGATTGGGACGAGGGAACTATTATTGGCTTTAATTGCTAATTTTGAACAGTTTGCATGACCTAGCAGTTTTACCCTTACCAGTGCACCTCCGGTGTACTTGCTGCTACTCGTGTGCATAGTTTGTGTCCCATATTATATACACTGATTCATTTGAATTGAATAACTTAAATGTGCCCGTGTACGGCTCAGGAATTTGCCCTCATGTTGAATTATTCCTTTGCGGTCTATTATTTGCATTCTTTTGTTCTGCTGTAAAATTTTATTAGAAGGTGTGGCGTCATATTATGTGATTAATGAAGTTAATCATTGCCTTTCTTAGAGTGCTTTTTTTTTACTCTGAGACTGTCTTACCATGATTAGGGGGAAACTCTTCTCAACCACAATCAATGTTTACCACCCAACTGGGGGCGGGGGAAGCACGGCAGCCATTTTACGCCAGAACACTTCCTACTCAACAACTGATATGGAAAGAGAGAATGACTGTTTTAGCCAGTTTAAATATTGGGATGATAGCAAGTTAAAAGTGCTTGGTCCGGAATATAGCCAGAAATTAACCGCCGATGTACTCCTTACTCTGTGCAATGAGTGCCTTTGATGACCACTGCGAGACAGGAACTTGATATCACGTCTCATCTGAAAGATGGCGTCTGCCACAGTGTGGTGTACCCATCGCTGACGTGTAGCATTGGCGTTTCCACCTGAAGGTGCAGACATCCATTACTAGTTGCAGACATCATCCAGGAGTTGTAATTGTCCTATTGTTTGTTGCGCTCTCCCATGAGAACTTTCCGTCTCCTGTCCCAAGTTGCGCTCTTTCGCTCTCTTCGCTCCCGTTAGAAGTCGCCGTCGTTCGTTTGAAGTTGCAGCGTCTTGAAATTGCGGTGAAGGTGAATGTTGTGGTTCATCTGCTCAGTAGCCCCATGGGCACCTTGAGAATGAGGGGTGGGGGAAATGTGCTTTTTTTTTGGGGTGCCGCCCTAGCTGGTCCCCGGTGCGTGAGTCGTAGCAGCTGCTTTCGCGGGAGGGGTCTGGCAGCCGTGTTTACAGCAGGCCCGCAGGCCTCGGCCAGCGGAGTGCACTCAGCCCGGTGTTTACCGCACTGCCATTAGCCAGCAGCAGCTAATGCCCCACACTTTCAAACACTGCAGGATTGATGAGAATGGTGGCGCTAAAACGCTACCCGAGCCATCCATCCCGCAAGAAATGCACCGGGCCGAGTTTGTGAGTAATCCAGCTTGTGTTTACACTGTACCCGGGGCGGAGAGAGCGCTCTGTCAGAGCTGATGTACTGCAGCCACACACACACACACACACACACACACACACACACACACACACACACACACACACACACACACACACACACACACACACACACACTGAGCTCATCTGCTGTGTACACAAACACTGGCTCATGTGCAGTCTGAGGGCACAAACGCACAGGTACACGGGCACTCGAATGTGGGCGCGAACACATGTTCGCGCAATCGAGCACATGTGCGGTCTGTGCGTTAACACACACACACACACACACACGTTCAACCAGCAGGATTGTACTCACTTTCTGCATGAAATCTGCTGACAAACATCATCTCCCTAACTACTTGCCTAATGTACATTCCTAATACTCACTTAATGCACATTAAGTTCCAGTATGCATTTTCTGCTTTGGGTTGGTATTGTCTGGAGTGACAATACAATTATTATTAAAAATAATAGTTTTTCTGTCAGCTCATCTTCGGTCAGTCCCAGGCCTTGTTTGGGAGGTGTAGTGATCAGATTTGCCCACCCTACTCACTTTGCGCTGTCAGTAAAGCTGCAAGTCCAACATTTACTCATGAGGAGGGTAAACATGGTCTGTAAACATGGCGCCTGATATGCCCGCAGTAGAAGTCACCAGTTGATAGCCGCACTGTTTGTCAACCAGGCTGATATCTCCTAGTCATTACCACAGCAAATATTCTGGCTTAAAGATCTATTTACCCCACCGGGGGCACGACAAATTGGAACCGGGGCAGGTCTACCAATCACTGCTCAGCGGAAGTGTTGAACACTTTATAAACCACAAGTCTAGGAGAACTTTTGTTTTCTTTTGTTTGATGTGATGGATTTAATTCATGTGCTTGTTACTGACTTAACTCAAAATGAGCACACGTAAATTTTATTTCACACAATCTTGCCTGACTATAACTTTCAGATTACTTTTCATCATCATCAAGCTCCATTGGTCGCGATAGGGCAGGCTGCGAGAAAATGGCTCACTGCTTCACTTTACGATGGGAAAGCTTGAAATGCTGAAGATGGAGGCATGTTGTTGTAAGATGTCAGCCAATCATAGCTTCAAATTTTCTTTAACTGCACAAGTGTGCAACAGGGATATATTTCCCAAAAGCATGGTTCGACAATAGACCGTCAATGCTTCCAACTCTAAGTTGGCAACTATGCTTTTGGGAGTCTGACCCCAGACTGGGAGCTCAAAGAGAGACTATACAAGCTATGGGCTCAATAATGATGGAACATTTTTGTTCGATTAAAGTATTTTGGCTTAATGCCAGAGACCGTTACACATCAAAATAAAATTAAAATTAAAAAAATTAAGCCATAGATGGTTTAACATAAGGATATTTGATTGGCTATTGATCCCAACTATACAGCCCATCATGGGAAAATTCGCAAGATATGCGCTGATTGGTAACTGGGTTGCTTTAATTGGTGGCTTTGTATTATCACCACAGAATGACATGGATTCATTTACTCTTACACTCCCTGCTACTGATAAAAATGTTATTTTGATGGCTGAACAGGATTGTAAAGAACCTTGTTTTTATTTCAGATACATCATTTACATGAAAACTGAGGAAAGGATAAAGTTCATAAACAACTTTCTAGGTTACGATTTTACCATCTTATGCAAGATGAATAGATGAATCAAGACAAGCGCGTGTGTAGGGCATGCACCGCTCTGTGTAACTATGGTCTGAGACGTCCTGAGGGGGGAGTGGGAGGGGTGGCTTTGTTTATTTACAAACGGACTTGGCACTCATGGGACCATCTAGTGGTCAGAAATGGTTTAGTTTAGCTTTAAATCCCCTAAATTATCCCCCCCGCCCCCCCCCCTCGGAGGTTGCCCTCAAGGCTTTCCCCCTTTGTTTCAGTGAATATGTGGCTGACATGACAGTTTGCTATCACTTCCACAAAGGCTGAATCAAAGCAAAATACTGTGATCTTCCAGTTTCTTTTTGCTGTGAGTGAAAAAATAACATTTTTCTTTGTCCTTTGGAACATCGTTTTTGATGTTTATTGTTTATTGTTAACGGCTTGGAAGTGCCCAGAATATAGAAATCTAATGGGAATGCTGATGCTAGAACACCTGATATAGGTATCTCCACATTCAAAGAAATATAGGGCTCCGGCCTCGTTGGTCATGATTCTGCTTCCAAAGGTCTTTCCACAAAGCGCACGAGTGTGCCGCCTTCTTATACTAACAACAAGCAGTTGAAGCCGCGTTCTACTCTCACGAATGTGCCTACACCGTATGTAGCCATAGACACTCACACACACAGGAAGGCACAGGCACAGAAACGCACAAACCCATGCCCTTTGCACATGGCTTGCTGTGGACTTCCACACGTACAGTAGAGCTGCTCGTTTCCGCTTGAGTTTGCGACACCAGTTTCCGCCGGGCGACATCGCGTGCCATCTCCATGCCGATGCTTCTCGCCCCATCCAGCACCCACGTGTTACAGCCTCACCCCGTCACGGAGGATTACGGAATGTCGGAATGCACCAAATTGATGGAATGCTAGAGACCGTGTAATGGTGCCATTTCCGCACTGTGCCACCGTGTTAGAACGCAACCAATTTGCCCCACATATTTTCAGAGCCCATGAGCGTCCGTCATCTCTGTCTGCTCCTGCTTGTAAGCAAGTGCGAAGCTTAGCCAGCACGGACATGTAATTGCTCCGGGGTCGCAAAAAAAAAAAAAACGTCCTTTGCCCTTCTCCCTGTGGAGAGAATCCTGGGAAGAACGTTTCGGAGAAGGAGCTGAGGGGTGCGTCTGTGCACGTGTTTGGCGTCTGGTTCCCAGGGGCCTCCTGATTCCACAAAATGGCACGTGGTTAATCGATTTGCGTATTCGCCACGTTGCGCAAGTTAGCCATGGGCTGGACGACCGGCCCTCCTTCGGTCGGTGGTGGGGGTGTCCTCAGTGGAGTGCGGAGCCTGTATGGGGGCGGGGTTGGGCACATACCCTGGAACTGAAGCTGCGGGGAGTGGGTTTTCCTGGCTTTTAGTCTCTATGATTGGGCTGTCATTATACTCCTCTCCTGACACATGAAAATTGCCACCTTGATTGCGAGGCTGTACCCTATAGATTTGGCGTGATTATTGTTGGGGATGCACTTAGCCGCATCTGGCTTTGAGAGGCATGGCTCGTTTTGGCTTGTTCCTGAGGCCCACTTGGCTGAGATGGAGCGCGTTGCCGAATTAAGGAGGTGAGCGAGTAATGGGGGTTTAATAGCGCAGCTAGGAAGGATGGAGTATCCACACTTCACCTTTAATAAACCCGAGTGCTTTTATACACCTGTTTCACTGGCTGTGGGGATTCGATTCAATTAACCCTCATTTCCTGTGCAGCTTAGCCCTCGGTTGCTGTGGTAACCGGGAATGATAGCTTTCCTCTTAAGTCGCCCTAGCCTGTATCTGGTTGAGTGCGTGTTTGCCGTGTCGAACGGGTCAATGTTAGAGTACCCTGGTGTACGATTCTTGTTGTATTTATATCAAATAAATTGTTCAGCCTGAAATTGAATTGTGAGTGTGTAATTTCACAGTATGTGGAAATTCACAAAGACATGGCTGTCAGTATGACGCTGGATGGATCGAAGAAAGTAGATGTTTGAAGTAAATCATGCTCGCTCCCAGAAGCCCGTACCCTTATGTGCTCACAGATGTGCATTTCGCACATACACTGGCAGACGTGCACAGACACAAACTCAGAAGCTCATGGTGCTAGTCAGTACATAAAAAATGCAAGTGTGAGTCTGCAAAGTACTAAATACCATTTGTTTTTCACAAGGACTCAAAGCCTTGAATAATCTCCCAGAATCCTTGCAGTTACCTCTGGTGAACATGTTCCTACTATTTTTATTATTTATTTATTTATTTTTACACAAGGGCTGTCAGATGGTTCTGAAAATTAACACTAACGCACTCTAGAAGGGTCCAGATGTGGTCCACTTGTGCATTACTTCACTCTGATCTTGTTTTCAAGCTCCCAAATGAGCTTGATTTACTTCACGTTCGGAAAATGGAAATAATTTGTTCACTGGATTATTATGCCATACATGACTTTTTATTACTTGCAAAATGTCAGACTCGTATAAGAAGTTCTTTTGAACTTTTGCAGCTATAAAATGAGTACCAAAACCCGAATAATGTTTGTTTTCGCAAGCTAATCTTTATTTGCTGAAAGCACAGGAGTGACCGATGCTAATAATCAGAGTTTTGCACACACATGGGTCCGTCTCCCTCCCCCCAAGCCCTGAGTAATAAACAAAACATGAGTTTTCACAGGTACCATACATGTAATGGTTCTGATTTACCATGAAATAATCTGATCAGCCAATACCATAACACTTCTCTCCAAACAGTGCAGTGGAATAGCGCTGCTAAGGTACTTACTCAGTGTTTATGACTCTTTTTGAAGGATTTTCCCCCGGGAATACCTCCTGCAGCACATCCACCTGTACTCACTGGCCGACCTGCAGCAGGTAAGACTCCCTACCGCTCATGTTATTCACTTTCAGGGCCTGATGAGCTCATGGCTGTCACATCCATGCACGGTACTATAGTATCATGGAAATGTGAATGTGTCAAGTTAGCAGTTGAGGGCTTTGTTTTTGTTCAGTATCAATGGTGCCAGCATGGAGGTCACGCTGGAGATTGAGGATTGTTTGGTTAAGTCAAATATCAGTGTAGGAAATAGACTGTCACCATTTGCAAAGGCTGTGAATTTTACCCCTTGGTGTGAAGGAAACTGCTCTTGAAGCGTCAGCCGTTCACACTGCACATTGTTAGTCGTGCCTTCATTTAATTGTCAATGTGCACTCACCCCAAGATCAAACCTTCATAAGCTGGCTGTCTTTCAGGTCATATATACTACCTGTCTCTGTGAGATCATCTGACGGATTTTGATAGTTCAGGGCGTAGTTCTTTGTTCTTCAGTTCTTATGTCTCATGAAAAGCCATGTGCCCAAAACATTGCTTTCTTGTGCTGATAAAGTAACTTTACTCGTGAGCTTATTTGATGTGCAGACTGTTTTTTTTTTTTTTTATTCATATTTTAGTCGAATTGGACTCTGATGCTATGCTAATGCTATGGAAGGTGTGTGGTCTAAGCCTTTCAAAATTAATTTTCGGGAGCATGTTCAGCTCAGTGGCTGTCGCATGTCCGAGCAGACACTTTCCCATGGTTTACTGTCTCCATTAAACTGTCAAGGAGGGGTCTTAAGCATTTAGTGGAGAGAACAGCTCAGAGTATTGGAAAAGGGAGCCATGACCATGAGCATAGAACCTGAAGTGGTATTTACTTCACTGAGAAATATCCATAATCACAAAACCTATCCAAAATTACCCGAACTGTTCAGTATGAGTGCACTTTGAATTGAAATATAATGAAATTGTTCATAGTAAATGGATATACCATACTATCAGTTTTGCAGCAGGATACAGTAAGCTGTAGCATAATAATTATGGCAGAATAAGCCATGGTATGGTGTATGCTAGAATACAGTAAAGATGGTACAGAATATACTAGAATACTTGGTCAAAAAATAGAATTTGCTGAACATCAGTTGAGTTTCCCATAGTGTGGCGTATAGTGCCACACAATGAGTGGTTTAATATACTGTAGTATGTTAGAATACAGCAATCCGTAGTACAGAATGCACAAAAAATAGTGTTTGTCATAGAATTCCATATACTGCTGAACATTTTATCATGGAATAGAATATACATTTCTGGAATAGAATATATTATGTGAGGGATAATGCCGACGAGTTGTCCATTATCTGGAATTATACCATGGTCTGGTTGATTACTTTTTTCTGATTGGCTGGCAGGTATGCATTAAAACCGTGGAACCGTACAGGTAGTTCGGCTACGGTCGTTTCACCATTCGGAATTAATCTACTAGCCAACTTGTAACCATAGCAACGTTAGAGCTGGTATTTGACTGAGTACAACAGAAACCTAGCTGCTCATTTATCTCCAGTAAATTTAGCGGCGTCATATAAGTTGCGTCCTGCGGGGCGGTTAACAATAGGTACTCAAGCGTAATTGACCGTAAATATTGTAGCAGCGAAGTAATCAGGCTTTTTCTATGAAACGATTGTAATTGTGTACGGTTACAAATGAAGCTAACGTGTCCACTTCATGTATCAGCGATGCTGACAGTTCGCTAGCTACGTGCTAAATTAGACCACTAGATTGCTGATGTCGTCACACTTACGTTATCCAAAGTGAAGCACCCGGCCGCCATATTGATACACCCAACTTTTTCATAAAAATGAATGGTTTCCTATGAGGCCAATTTCAAATAAGTCGATACAAGCAAGAAAATGCCGAGATGTGCGGCTGCCTTTTGCAGCAATATTTATTTGAAGAGCTGTTATAAAACGTTTCATGCGTAAGTTAACGTATAAACGCAAAGTTGTCACGTTAAGAGAAAAAAATCGCGTTTCGTGCTAGCTAGCAAATTAGCCGTCCCATTGACTTGAATGGACCGCTGACTGAAAGCGGACGCTAGCGATTGATATCGGTCACCAGCGAGCTACCTTGGCGTCGCGGGGACTGCATTGACTTAGTGGTAAATAAAATTAAAAAGGTGGCTAACAAGCTAGCTAGCCACTAGTAATTGACAATCAACGACAATACTTCTTACCTGCATGATATTTAAAACAGTGGACAAGTCGCTTTGTCTGTTTTATACAGAGCTCCAAAAGACAAGGAGGGGAGAAAGGCTTCACTAGCACTTCCTTTTATCAATGTTGGCATTAGCCATATGATTCAATATAAACAATTTGGTTATGTCTAATAGTCAACTAGGGTACAATGACGTGAGGAAACCAGAGTGTAATTTGACAACGTATACAGACATTCATCGACATTTCTTATAACGGCGATAACTTCCCAGCAATTATCTTATCAGAGGTAAAAGCCTTGGTCGCGTTAACGTCACTTCTCTGCTGCACTTTATCATTGACACCGAGTCACATTTCGATCTTCACTTTAGAAAGTGTGCCGCTTTCCATCCTCCAAAAAGCACATATTTAGGGAGACAAAATGTTGCTCTGCGCAGCAATACCAAAATAACACAGACTCACACGCAAGTGTTTTTGAAAATGTAATTTTAAAGTAGGCGAAAATGAATGGGAGTTTGAGTGAATTTTACTTCCGGGTGTATAGGCTCTTAGAACAGATACTTCACTTGAGTGTACCCTATCAGAAATCTAGTGTTCTATATATATATATACTGTATATATCTATGGCTATGCCAGCGGACTGATTTCAGCTCACTGACTCTACGGAAACCGTCATAAGTTTATTGTAATTGTGGATAGCAAGTTAGCTACAGTCTGTATAATCGCGCATAATGTTTTTTTATGCATAATCTCCGTTTCAGATGGAATCCGGTATCAAATCACCAGCTAGTAAACGGATGTAAACATGTGCAAAAAAATTCTTTCTCCATAAACGTTAGATGAACTAAGATAGCCTGTTCAATTCAGCTTGGTATTGGGTATGAGAAGGCGCAGCGCCTACCAACTTGTGTTTTTTTGTGCAAAACTTTAACCAAAAATTTCTGAATGCTGCGATTTGATATTGATGGCAAATGACCATGGTATAAGCGGGATAATCAACTTGAAGGTGAGCATTCCATGGTTTAATGCACTTCGCGGAGGCAACTTGTGTTCACGGAGGTTATTTGCCTTTGCGTCGTGCATTAAAACCGTGGAATATACACCTTCTCGTTAATTATCCCTTACATAATGAACAATGTTGAGGCCAGAGAACCATCCGACGCACCACTGAGGACAGTTACCTCCGCGGAGTCCATTATTTACACATAATGGTCACTCCAAAGGGCATCATCTTGCTAAAATCATGGTCACTTGCCAAAGAAAAGAAAAATAAGATCACATATTTATATATTTGTACATTTTGCAATCAAAATCTGATGTTCTTCTCAAGCCAAAACTCCCTGGTAGTGGGAGATAAACTAGCCCTTTGGCTCATAAAACCCTTTGGTTCAACTTTTGATCGTTATGCTTACCGAGATTAAAAGTTTATAACATTGCCTATAGTTGACAAACAGTAAATATAATTTTGATGAACGAATGACTCGTGTTTTTATTGTAATGACTTTCCTTTAATAAGTTCCAAAATATTTTGCTGAACCTAAACCGATAACATGTCTGTTTCCTGTTTAGAAACCACCCCGCTGCTTTAGTTGGCAGTCACATGATCAATAAATACATAGGAATCACCTCCACTGGCAGCAATAAATGCCCACACATGACCACACTTCCCAGATGAGGTTGTACGCCTCAGATCGTCAGCAGTTCCTTTCCCTCTCCATACTGTTCTTGTCATTCTGGTTGTATGGGTTTGTTTTGTGCTCCAGTTGAGAGTACACAGATAACAGGAACAGTGGGAACTGGACTCGGATGCGAAGATGGATCGGAGTAATGATGCCTTCTCGACAATGCAGGAAGGCTAAATAGAACAAAGTACAAAGGGACAAGGAAACAAGGTTCCTGGATAATAATTCCTGGTTACAGAAAGAGAAGCGCTGAACATGAAACGTAAGGAACAGTGCTCAATTGGAGAGTTTTACAAATACACGCGTATGTGCAGAATCGAAGTCTAAACAAGATGATAGTAAAACAACAGGCTTGTGAGACTTTGCCCCGTAATGAGTGCGAAGTTCTACTTTATACAGAGAAATGATATTGCAGGTAGGCAATAGGGAACAGATGTAGACAGTGATTGAGAGCGTGGAATGCGGTCCGGGTCTTAATAGGCCGGTGAGTTAGAGGGCTGGAGGGGTGGTGTTACACCTGTACAAGTTGATCTTTGTCTCATCTGTCCATAGAATATTGTTCCAAGAACTGTATAAAGGCTTTTAGATGTTTTTTTTTCTTTCTTTCTTTTTTTGTAAACTTCCTGTATTTGACCCTTAGTGAAGTCATCTTGATTGTTTGCGTGGAAAAAGATACACTTTGGTCCTGGAAAGTGAACTTTATCTGGTTAATTGATGGGATGAGGCTTTGTTTCTGTCAGTGCAATTATTCCAAGATTTCAAAAGTATGGAACAGTTGAAAACCTAACGAACGGGGGACTCCATTCCATTTTGAGTGAGGGAGAGAAGTAAAATAATCCTTTAGAATCTTTGTGAAGGAATTTCAGGCCTAAGCGGCTTCTTTGAAGGGTTGCGATAGGACTTTTCTGACTGTCGATCCTAACAATGCAAATCTGATTCAGATGTAAATATCCTCAAATTAAAGCTGAAATACTGTATTTTACATGTTGAGATCATACTCACTCTTTTCCAACTCCAGTTTGATGTGGGAGAGGGATGGAACAGCAGTAACTTTCTCATTGTGCAAATATTCATCTAGCTGACTGTATATTGCAGTATAGTTTGCCTTAGTATGGGCTCCAAAGTGCTGCAATTTTGAAAATTCACATGGAATTTTGGAGCAATTACTTATGCAATTCTACTAATTGGGAAACTTTATCGTGCTACTTGGGACGGAAGAAATGCTGGCTCAAAGCCCGGGAATATATGAGAATACGATTGTGTCACGAAGCTCGCTCTGACGGGGCGCAGTGCACTGTGTGCTTGGCTTCGCTGTGCTGTGCGACAGCGTGATGCGGCCCCAGTGTCCCTGCGCTTTCTCAGGGCATAGAACAGGCCCTCGCTTCTTTCCCAGCAACATGAAAGAGGTTAACCCCATTCTGTTGAGCTGTACTCTTTCTCTGCTCTGCTATCTGTCCCCCTCCTACCCCCCCACTACCCCCCCACTACCAAACTGCCCCTCTCTCCCTCCCCATGCCCAGCGCTGACCCCCGGTCCTCTCGGTGAGAGGCCTAGGGCCCCCCCGCTCCCAGCTCGCTGACTAATTACATGCATTCAGACTCAACAGGCAGAATAACAAAGCGTGACAGAGTCCCTGCGCCCCCCGCCCCCCCCCCCCCGCCTCTGGGTTCGCCAGCAGTGATACGGACGCTTTCCACACGCGGAGCACATTCCCCTCGGCTCACGTTCCCCCCATGTTCCCAACCTTCAGGTTGCAGGAAGGCTGGTAAAGGAGGGGAGATAAAGACACTGTTTAACTGCAGCCTTCCTCACCCGGCAGAGACCTGCTGCTGTCGGGAACTGAGCCGGAAGGCTTCAAATTTAACTTCAGTTGCATTTTACTCCTTGAAGGTGTTTTTTTTTTTTTTTTTTTTTTAATATATTCAGGTTGACTTCTGTCCTGAAAAAGGAAAGTTCAATGCCCTGTTGACCGGTCATCGACTGTTTACAGTTTTCTGGAATTATTAACTTGCCTACTTGGTCTAAAAATCTGTTATGTTTGGAATGCGCTCTATTCGCGACGTTCGGACTTGAATCTGAGAATGTCGTCTTCAGCATTCAGCAGTTTTTGTCTGAGCAACATTGTATTAATGAGAGATCCCCCTGTCCGGCTCAGAAATGTAGATTTTGAGCCGCCGGGTTTGGTTCGTGGTGTGGTTTTTGTGGTCTCTCTGTGTTACACTGTTGGCGTAACACTGCACTCACAACACATCACCCCCTTCTCTAGTCTCTTAATTGGCAGCCCCTATTAAGGAGTGATTTCTTTCATTTATCCATCTTAATAAAACGTCCTTCATGGCTCGCTGCTTTCAGACTGAGCAGGTCACTGAATGATAAACTGTCTCAAAGTGAATGTAAAATTGGCTTAAATAGACTGTGTGCACTTAACTATTGAAATTTAATTAAAATGGAAAAACTGTGTCTGAGCTCGGTCCTGAAAATGAAATCCTCCAACTTGTTTGTTTATGTTGGCTTTTCTCCCAAGGCTCGATTTGTTTGCTGACTAGCTTTTGCGTTTCGTTTTGACATTTTTTTTTTTTTTAATAGTTTAGCCCCCCTCCCCCTAGTTGAAAAGTGGCCAGAGATTGCTTGTATGAAGAGTGCTATATAAATGCTAATTGTATTGTTCACATTGTCAGGGAGGCCATGTTAGTCTTGCAAACAACCGGAAAACAACTGGCCGGGACAAAAGGGTATTCAAGTGCCTCGGAGTTACATGCGCAGACGTGCTGACCCAGAGATTCCCACACTGATTTCCAGGCACACACATGCGCGCTCACACACACATACACGCGCACACATACCTCAGAAAGTCACATGCTGGTACCTGTGCACAATAGCCTTCTCCAATCATTAAAATAACACTGCTTCTGTGGAAAAAGTGGAGTAATTTTGCGTGAATTCTCAAGAATGAACTCAATCTATCTAGGTCACAGTCTCAGAATTGCCTCCGTTCAGAGTATTTTTTTTGGTCCGATGTGCCGAAGGATGATAGCTGTTTGTCAGCTCAGTAACGGTGTACGTAATACGATGGACCAATTGTGAAGGAATCGGCCCAGTGTAGCTTTTTTTTTTTTTCCCCCATTTATCGGCATTTTAGAAATGCATGAAAACAAAATTTTAGCAATTTGTGTGGACGCACTTTTTCAAACCCCCATAAAATCTGAATTGATGGAGATATAGCTGAACTAAACTGTTTTCATCTAGGTTACAGGACAAGATGGTTCTAAAATTTTAGGCAATTCTGAGTCCATGACCTGGGGAGCTCTGGCTATACAAGTGGAATAACCCAATTAGTGAAATTAGTATAGTCTTAGCTTTAGACTTTTACTGTTATTTCACTTATTTCCGATAAGATGTTACCCACTGAGGTGAGTTTAGCTTATTTATAGATTTGCCTTTGGGGTTTGAACCTCTCCTGAAAGACGAGGAGGACCTTCATACAAGCCAGTACTGTATACGTGAGTGGAAAAAAAAAATTAAGACTAATTTTAAAACCCTTGCAAGACAAACATTTTTGCAGTGTAATCAATGATTGAACTGGGAGAGAAATATTGCCTAGTTTCTACAGTATATCCTGCAGTATTGGACCAAGCCAGCTGACAGTACACTGTTCTCCTCCTTTAGATCCAGTGCACCACATCTCAAGCCATGCAGAAATATGTCTCCGCGTTCCCAGTAAATATTTGATCACCTCTGCAGAATGAGCTTACTTGTAAACAAAATTTTTTATGGTGTTGCAACCTTTGCTCTTTGCATCAGGCGCAGAGATTCAAACACTCGCACACGTGTGCTCGCTACTAGTGCACACGCGCTCATGAGTGCACAGTATCCGTACGAATGCTCCCTCACACACGCGGGCACGGGCGAGACATGATGGTAATCCTGTTTTCTGAGCTGTTGGCGGAGAGACTGTTATCCAAACAGGCCTGGCCCTCTCTTTATCTGTGTAATCCGGGGCCTTTCTGAGCAGTTTAATGGAGCAGACGAGGACATTAGGCCTTCATTAGAGGGACTGTGGAATGGGATGAAGTGGCGGGTGTTAAACAGCGGTTTAAGGGATTAAGCATTTGACAACAAAGACCCCGCAGGACAGGGGGCGAGGGGGCAGAGAGGGTGCGCGTTCGGGAGGGCCGCCGGAGGGGACTCGGAGTGACTCTCCTGCTCCTCGATTCGCCAGCTGCCGGAAAAACAAAGAAAAGAGGCGGGGGGACGAACCTCTGTGGTCGCAGCAGCTGGAGTCTTCCCCGCGTGGGGACAGTTTGAGGGACCAAGCTGCACTTTGACCCAGTTTGCAGTCAAAAAAAATGGCAGATCCAGAACTGTTAGTTTTTTGATTCTTCAGCTCTCTTACGTGGCCCAAGTCAACTAGTTGAAGAAAACGTGGTCCAGTCGGAATGCATTGTAGGATTATAGTACATTTGCCTATTGTGTGAACTTGCTTCTTGGCCAAGGCAGGATATTTTAAATGAGAATTCATTTTAGATGGCATGTACTTTGCCGAATGAGGCTTAACATGTTGTTGAAGAGATGAAGAAAAATCTTTTGGAAAGTAAATTTAGCATGGTTTTATTCTGACATTCATGGCACTGCTCCAGGACGCATTCATTAAAATATACGAGTAGATTCGCGCAGGGCGACATTTGGTGCCTTTTGAACTTCAACGGAAACAGGAATACAGTTTGTGTCACTAGTCGTCCTGCTGCTGTCTCGCGTGCGGACATCTGTCCCCGCACACCAACTGTGTGTTTTTCTGAGCCAAGTCTAGTATTCAAGTTGGACTGGAAATTTTCGCCTCCTTTTGGGCTGGTCCGACCACAGCGACACATTCTCTTACATCATCTTCTCAGAAGTATCCCTGCACATGTACGGTATGGTGGCTCAGTGGTTAGCACTACTGCCTCACAGCAAGAAGGTCATGTGTTCAAATCCAGCCTGGGTCTTTCTGTGTGGAGTTTGCATGTTCTCCCCGTGTTCGCGTGGGTTTCCGCTGGGTACTCCGGTTTCCCCCACCCACAAAACATGCAACATAGGAACACTCCAACCAGTACCCTTGACCAAGGAACTGGCTTTAGAACTGGAGTTGGTCCCCGGGCGCTGCTCTGTGGCCGCCCACTGCTCCTAACTATTGGATGGGTCAAATGCACAGGACGAATTACCCCACGGGGTTCAATAAAATCAATCTATCTATCTATCTCTTTCTCTCGTCTCTCCTCCGCTACACTCCTCCAACAGTTGATTCTAAGGAAATTAAAATGAGTTCATTTCAAAAGTTTCTCAATGGCTGTACATTCCTCAGATATTATTGGTATTCAGAAGGATCTTGTGTATGAATAATGCATATCAGCATGTGTCCGTTTATGTGGTGCGGGAGGTGATCCAAGATGACATGGGGCAGACTGTAATTTGCCAGTTATGAGTCCTCATATGAAGCTATTCTGAAGGATACTGCTTACAGCAGCGCTCTCCCTGAGTCCCCATCAGCGGAGTATAAATCAGGCACCACTCGGTCACCCTGTGCCCATTCTCCCCTGCTAAATTATTGATACGCTTAATTACTCCCCCTGTCAGCACTGATCAGGGGATGTATATTTCATCTGTGCAGTGCTGGGGACATAAATCAGAGTCCCATACGAGGCTTTGATTGCTGGTGTGCAGCACAGGATGGGTATGCAAGGTGCGGTGTTCCTTAGCATTTCTGTCGGAAGGGGGGTGTTGGGACGTAGAGTCCCTAGATAGTCGCGACAACTCAAAAATAAGAGTCATTTCGTTTCCAGCGAGCAAAACTGAACTGTTTTGCACAATAGAAATTGTTGGATTTTTTTTGTCTTTTTCCTGAAGGCAAGCGTATTAATTTCGGGGGGGAAAACAAGACCGCAGCGAGGGGTATTTTTCGACATGCGTGAGCGTAGGCAATGTTCAGACGTGAGAAAACTGGAAATAACCCATTCACCTTAAACGGTGCCCAATAACGCAATGGAAACAAAATGGCTCCATGTCCAGAGGGTTCTGGAACTCTCACATCGCAGCTCTCTTTATTACTGCTAGTGCAAACCCCCTCTGGTTTGATGCTGCCGATACTATGCAGTGAAGACTGCAGCCAAAAGGTCGTTTTCGGGCGATCTTTTCCAGTATTTTTCCTTCCGCAGCGCGATATCTGCCTGTACATTATCTGACAGTGTACCACTCCCAAATGTTGTTCCATTAATGTGATGCGCCTGCAGTTCTTTCTTTGGCTTTTTTGAAGTTTTTGTTTTAGGAGTTTATGTGCATTTTTGAAATTCATTTGAACTTCAAATTTTTCATTAAAGCATTTTTTGTTCTTGCCTAACCATGCATCGGAGTGCCGTGGGACACCAGTTGGGGAAGTATTGACCATAAATACTGTTTTCTGCACTGTTCGTCCACAATTCATCTGCGGTCAACATCTAGTCTTTGTTATCCCCCGCCAACACGAAGTGGGAGGGGGATATAGGTTTGACCTCCGTGCGTGCGTGTGTGCGTCCGTCCGTCCGTCCGTCCGAGAGAAAGGGGACAACTTTTCTCAGAAACTATTACAGATGGGACAACCAAATTTGGTGTGTAGCTTCAGATCATAAAGGCCTTGATGGAGTGCGAAAATAATAAGCACACGATTGGCGGGGGATGTTGTAGACCATGTCGACTTGTTGAATCTGAATAATTCCTTTGTGTCACTGCAGTGCTGCACTCCTGCCAATTGCAAGAAATATGGTATTTTCACTGTGAATCAGCGTTGTGGTCACTGAATGATAATTTGGTCTATTTCAATTTTTGTTTATTTTTGAAGAAATTATATTTTGTACTGGCATTTTTCTTGGACCGGCCAATGTAATTATACCTCATCAAACTTTGTTTAATGTTCTTTATAAAATACATTTGCCCTGACGAATGTTTGCACTGCCCTCCAGTAATAGTGGCACCCTTGGTACAATATCAGCTGAAGAGACTATGAAAATTTTTTTTTTTCTCCCATAATGCTCCCAGTCTTTAGTTTTAAAATGTCAACAAAAATTGAACCTTGAATTAAAATAAAATTATTTAAGAAAAAAAATGATAATCTTAAAATAAATATTTTTTCCCCATAGATGTTGCCACAATCATTGGCACCCCTGGTTAACCTTCTCAGAAAAGTCTAGTTGAATTATATTCCCATTCAGGTATTACTTTATTAGATCACCGTGATGATTGCGAAAGCTTCAGTGGGAAACCAGGACCTTGCGTTTCCCTGGAATACTTGAGATTATTTCTCTCTGTCACTCGTCACCATGGTTACGACAAAAGGAATATTGCAGTGATGTGCGACAGAAAGTTATTGAGCTTTGCAAATGAACAAATGGTGAAAATAAAATGGCTAAAATTGACACATTTTAGCCATTATGGTAATAATTACAGAATATTAGGCATTGGGCATTAAACATCTACCTGGAAGAGGATTTGTGCCTTTTTGAACGCTCACGCTGTGAGGTGGATAGTTTAGGTGTTGAAGGTAGCTCCTAGGAATTCTGTTGGAGACATTAATTATGTCTTGGGGTCAGAAAGTCTTGGAAAATTACAATCAGACACCATCTGTTGAAGTACAAGATGTTTGGTGGGTTGCCAAGAAAATAGGTCTCTATTGTCATAAAAAAAAAAAAACTAATTTGTGTGCAGGACTAGGAAAAGGGGTCACTTGGATCATTTTATGAAAATTGAGATTTTCCAACAAAATTCAAAGAGTGATCCAAGTTTTTCACAGCAAAGTCTTGTAAATTGACGGTACAGTAGTCTGAAATTCTAGCTTTGCACATGCATTTTCGTTCAAATAGAACAGGTTGAACTTTGACCCCTTTAATCTCAGATTGGAAAAAAAATCCCAAGTGACCCCTTTTCCTTGTCCTGCTCAGATTAATGGTTCTACATTTTGTCAATCAGTGCAGAAGTTTCACCGTGGACCAAGTTTTATGATGAGCCCAAAAGTCAAGCTCTTTGGGGAAAGAAAAATGTTCCACATGGATGGCCGCTCTGTAAAAACCTCGTCCCCGTTGTGGAGTACAGTGATGCACCTTTGATTTTATAGGGCTTTTTTTTTTTTCTTTCAAAGGCCCTGAACACCTTGTTATGATTCACGATGTCAGGAATTCTGACAACTACTCACGATTATTGAAAACCTGACTGCCTCTGTGTTACTGTGTTTGTAAAGACCCAAAAAAAAAAGACTATATTTGGGTCTTCCAACAGGACAGCGGTCCAATGAATGCGTCAGAAACGGCACAAAAATGGATAACCAACCTCAGAATTAAGGTTTTGCTATGGTCATCGCAGTCTTCTGACCTAAACCCACTAAAAAACCTGTGGGATTAGCTGAAGAGGAGAGTCCATAAACGTGGACCTCGGAATTTTGAAGGACCTGAAGGATTCCTTGCCGTGTCTTCTCCAAAATCATTACACACTACAGAAGAAGAATCAAAAATGTGATTTTGGTGGGGGAGGCTACTTTAAGCTTTAGATTAAAAGAACCCAGCGATTGTATAATGTGGGTATTTATGTCCGCCCCCCCCGGGGAAGACTTTTTGTTTTAGGCTCATTTCCTGTTCACGTTCCCGTTTGCGTCGTCGTTCCCACTTCATTTCCAGAGCATAACTCCGCAAATGTTTGCATCATCTCGACGAAACTTTGCATACTTATTACTCAGCTCCAGAAGTGGTGCCTTTTGGTATGTGCCTGTCTGTCCGTCCGTCCGTCCTTCCTTCCGGTGGGTTAGGCAGGGAAGGGGGCTGAGGGGGAGACATCTGTTTTTACGAGTAAAAACGCATTCTAGTTATTCTTTCTCAATCATTGTATTCCAGTTAAATGTAATGCTTTTGTTCACATTTTGATTTAAAAATCTAGAGGATAAACAATAATGATATTCATTTGTTACCCCTCGTTCATATTTACCAAACACGCTACAGCGTTGTAATCAGACCACAGCTTGGAGAGTTCATTACACAGTCAACATCTTACTACATAAAGCCAAATCACTATATAAGCCCCAAAAAGAGTGGATCTTCCTGCGTCACAACCAAGAAGTGAATGTTTATGTTTTTGTACTGAACCAACAAGCTGAACCGCGTCGAGTGACCACTTAAAAATCAGCCAAATCTTTTGAAAGTAGCATTTTTTCTTTGAATGGAAACGTGGTTTCGATGAGGCAGATTTGTCTTCCTCTGTCGTCGTTAAGCATTGTAAAATTGTAGCAATACGTTTTTAGGATTTATTTAAAAATGCGGATCAAACTATTTCCAGCATTCATTTTTATCTCGTTCACAGTAGCCCTACTGTATGTCTCTGGTTTATACTGTGAAATGAGACACGGAAGTAACGAGGTAAAAACCTCCTGTTTTACAGAGGTAGAATGACCTTGGTTGAGCCAAATTTCCGTGTCCATCACAAGCCAAAAAAATGCTAACCATATTAACTGAACTAAATATCATAACTGTCAGTGGTAATGTGCTCTGAGTAAGTCCGTAATTTCAGGACTGAATTTCAGGGCGACTCAGTTCGACGTTTCTTTCCGGTAAAAAAGCTACACCTTCCCAGTGCAACACTCACCGGGATCCCTTCAGTGCCCCAATCCCCCCCCATCCCAACCTCAATCTGCCCTCAGAGAGGCCCTTTTCGCGGCTGCCCCCTTACACCCGGGACAAGGTGGGGGTTCCCTTCTCCCCTCCCCTACCCCCCACCATCAGTGCTTCTCCTCCATCGCTCTCTCTTTCTTTCTCTCCTTTTCTCTGCCCATTCTTGAGGCTGAAGAATGCCCCTCGCTCCTTTAATTAGCAGGCCCCCGCTCTGCCAGGTGTAGCCACTTGTCTCCAGCGTCCTGAGCGAACACTCGGTGAATGTGCTCCGGAGCTCCGGGCCCCCTCTCCGGCCCATTCACTGGGCCACAATGCACTCTCTCCCGGCCCCCGCTTTCAAAGAGCTGCCGATTTTTAACTAGCTGGCCGGCCGGTAAATGGCATTCACATATTATTTTTTCCAGCTCCCTTTACAAAAAAAAAGGACCACCCCCCTTCATCTTAAATTTTTTTTTAACCTTCGTTAGTTGCAGTGTGAATTCTGTTGATTTTTTTCCCCCCCCTTCGAGCCTCTTAATAAAAGCGTGCCTTTTCCCTCTGAAGTTTCCTCCTCCTGGGGAGGGAAAAGTTCTTTCCTGTGCCATGGGACAGTGGTCTCAGGGATGGAAATGGTGCTTTTGGCCTTGGAGAACCAGAATTTCTGACATTTAGCACCCTCATGAGAGTATGCCTGTGTGTGTGTGCTGGAGCATCATCGGGGAAAAATGCTACTCGCTTCTCACTGTGTTTTGGTGAAGTTTTTTATTTTGAAGCAACAGAGCTTAGAGATGGAGCTCTGAGTAGCTGGGAGCTCTTTGTGTATATATATATGTGTGTGTGTGTGTGTGTGTGCGCGCGCACACGCGCAAGCGAATGCTGGTGTAGGGAGCGGCCGCAAGGGAAACAAACTTATTTGTATCAAGTGTGTTTTCGCAAACTGCCTTTGATGTCCTTGTCATAGATCACTCTCCAGTCTTTAGTAATGGCTCTGTGCAGCCACAGTAATCAGAGTAATCACTGTCTCAATCAGCTAAGAAGTTTTTGAAAAAGCTCTGAGGCACTGCGCTGCTGCTTCTGTTTGTTTTCGTACGGCTGCTGTACTGAAGGTTGACCAAGGCCAGGTAATTGTGTGTGTTCTGAGAGACTCATCCCCTCTCTCTCTCTCTCTCTCTCTCTCTGGTGCTTTCTTCTCCTCTCTTAAATGTGCTTGTGTCATCCCTCTGTCCTTTTCTTCCCCTCTATTACCTTCATCTTCACTCAAATTCAATTCTCTGCCCCCCAATCACATTCTCTCCTCCCGTCTTGTTCTTCCGTCTCACTTCCCTTCATGCTCTCCCTCTCTGACCTCCTCCCTTCTCTCATATTAATTTCTCGATCCATATACCCCCCTCCACGGCACTCTTAATTCTTCCCCCCTCCCTTTTTTCAATATCTCCATCTCCTTTCCTCCTCTCCCTGGCCCCTTGCTGTCCGTGGGCTCCCTGGCCCTCCTGTGTGCAGGTGATCGATGGCAAGCTGGCCCCCTTCCTCTCCAAGGTGATTAAGTTCGCCAGCTCGCACGTGTACAGCTGCAGCCTGTGCAGTGAGAAGGGGTTCATCTGCGAGCTCTGCCAGAACGGACAGGTCATCTACCCCTTCCAGGAAAGCGCCACCAAGAGGTGAGTCCTCCTCCCCGCCGGAGAGGATATTGACTCCACTCTGCAGTGATGGAGTTAACTCCACGGTGTAATTAATTTTTGCTCTTCAGGGAATTAATACCGAATTGCTCGCGGGTCATTCAAGTGGATGCCCCTCTTTAGAACATGGTGATGGATTAGATTTTTGTGGCATAACGGCAGCGAGGCAGAAGCCCAAAGCTGAAATGGCAGAAACAAGTGTTCTCTTGTTCATCAAAAAAAGAGTAGGCCCAAGAACAGAGCCCAGAGGTACTTCATGGAAGGTTTTCACCCATATTCCTCTCTCTGTGCGTAGGATGCTGGAGGCAAACCACATTTAGCAGGCGCAGTAGGCACACATAAATGGTCGTAGCGCGTCTGAAACTTTTCAGCTAATTGAACTCTGTTTGGGGGCAGTTACTAGGTCAAGAAGGGTTTGCATATGTCAGCGACAGCAGCCTGAATCAGTTCCTGGTAAAAGGATACTCAGTCATGTGATAGATGAGGAGAAGATGGACAGGGGTGACTGCTAAGGGGTCAGGTCAGCAGTGAGCTCACATTTCCTCTGCTGTAGGCTGCTGGAAGATTGATTGAACTGGCCTAGATGGAGAGACTCTGAGGTAAAGGTACAGACCACTGAGCAGAAGAATGCTAATTGACAGAGGGAAGGGAAGACTAGACCAAATGTGGAAGCAGTGCTGGAGGATGATCAATGGACATACGTAGTTAAGAAGGTTGTTTCCTGTGTAAACAGAGGAAGGACTTAAGAATGGAAGAGACTATTGATTAGAACACAGGTCTTCTGCGAGGATGGTTGGATGTGCAAGATGAAATTGTGACGCAAATCTGATGCACAATAAATACATTTTTGCAATCCAGAATGGTCCTTTTGTGGTGAGGTGGGATAGGCCTTCAATGATGGAATCCAACTAATTCAGTGATGATGATGATGATGATGATGATGAGGTCCATGACAGAGGTAAAAGTAACAATCACTTGCACTGGTCTGCTGTTCATAGTACAGATTTGCCTGTTTTTGCTCAAAGAATGTTTCTTATGCCACTGTCCTGTCAAGAGCCCTCTAATCACATGATTGTGACATAAATGTGAGCTCATGCCTGAGAGTAATGCATACCGACATCAGTCCCTCTGGCAGGAGAGCTGCCTGAACCTTCTGGACTTGTTTGATCTTGTTCAGTGGTTTCACAAGCGAAAGGCTGGTGAGCTGCAAACCATAAATTTCTTCCTTGAACTGCATAATCTTCAGGAAACTTCACCTGTAATGTTGCTGTCTGAAGGCGGTGCATGCTGGGATTTGTAGTTGAGGTTTTGATGTGTACGCCGCTTCAGAGTGTATTTGTTTATTCCAGCTGCAGACGACGTCAAATTTTTCTCTGACACTTGCATCAGGTTACTAGTGTTGCCATTTGGATGGTTGGCAATGTCCTTAACCCCCACTGATGTGTTAACTGGGCATTAAGGGGTCTGTGTTGTGCACCTGAAGGACACAAGCCTTTCAAGTGCATCCAGTCTTCAGTAATCTAGTCTGTGAAGTGCTCCAGGGTCCGTGTTTCTGCTTTGTGTTTCTCTCAGATCCTTGTTACTTCACTGAAGTCCTCGTTTGTAGATGTAATCAGATCAGCTTTTGTCATGGGTCTGGTCTGTCTGCTCAAATCAAAGCCAACCTACATAACCAGACCTGGTCTGTGCCCAGCAGCCCAGACGGACCAGTCACCGCTGGTTTGTTTTGCACCGTACCTTATGAAGATCAAGGTCTCCATTAACCCCTTTGCGCAGATATAGATGCCGGCGTCCATAAGTTCTGAAATATAATTCTTAAATAATTCTGTAATTGAATTTCCAAATGTCTTGCTTTAATATAATAATTTTCCAGAGTCTCTATGACACAAATACCGAATTATAAAGCCTAAATAGGCTTATGCATAACAGGAAAATATTGGTATTATTTGTATTCTGCGCAAACTGAAAGTCCTCTCTCTCTCGCTCTCTCTCGCTCTCTCTCTCTCACTCTCTCTCTCTGTTTGTATGTTTGTATGTGGTCTTCGTGTGTGTGTGTGTGTGTGTGTGTGTGCATTTGGTGCGCAGGTGTGAAGGTTGCGGGGCGGTGTTCCACTCAGAATGTCGGATGCGCGCGCAGCCCTGTCCTCGGTGTGTGCGCAGGGAGCTGCACCAGCGGCCCTCGTCCTTCTGGAGGAGCAACGGCGACAGCCCCACTGACGTCCCCTTCTGCTCCTTCCAGCTGCCCTACCAGGACACCTGAGGCAGCCTGACCCCTGCAAGCGGCACCGCACTGACTGCACCATACAGACAGCTTCGCCTCAATTAATGAGAAAGTGTATATATATAAATGAGTGTGGCCTGCACCCTTATCCAAACTCCTAGTACCCGAGTGCGAGAACCGCTGGAGGTTTTGTTTTGCGTCGGTTGGGAATGATTGCAAACGCACGTCGCCTGAGTGGGAGAAGAGAGAGGAGGCCAGACACGGATACATTTTCCGCCTCTCCTTTCAGGAGTACCACTCCATAATGAGGCTAAATTACCCTCCCCTTTCATCTAGAAAATTACCGCCGGTTCCCTGCGACATCACACGCGCGGTGATACACATGCACGTACGCCACGGATAAAAGAGTCCCGCGCTCTGCTCAGCTCAGCTGCTGCGGAATAATAGCAGAAGTCGGTTACGCGTAGAGGTAAGATGACGGCCCCATGTCGCTTCATCGGCTCGAGCCGATCCGATTCTGATTTTCACCTCCAGGCGCTTGAACGATCATGATGTGGTCTGGCGCTCATATCCATTCGGCCTGGATGGAACCAGACTTTCCATTTTTGATGTCACCGTCTTCCCCCTAGACTACCAGTGCGGCGCCGTCTTTAGGCCGTAATCGCTACAACGGACTTGAAGTTTTCACCTTATACGACGCGCTCTTTGTGTCTTGATGTTAAACACCGAGTTGGAAGTGATTATTTACGATGTTCTTAGGGGCTTTGTTTCTCAGTTTGTTTAGCTTCAGTTTTCCTCAGCAACTTTTGCACACCTTTTTTTTTTTTTGCTTTTCCCAACCAAAAGATTCTGTTACATTTGGGAAAGGCTGTGACGTAGTTAGAGTTTAGTATAATTCACCATATATTTGGTCCAGTACATGGAACGCATTGAAGGGATGTGGGTGCACCTGTGACAGATGGGTGTCGGAAATTCGTTGCATGGCTTGTCCCTGTGCGACCACAGAGAGAGAGGCGCGCGCTTGCGCATACGCTGACGCACACTGGTTTGTCCACCTTCACTGCCCCTGTCTTTGGCCCTCTTGCCAGACTGTCGCTGCTGGGAGCTGAAGAGGGTGGGTCGGGATGGGGGGGGGTTGGTTGTTTGGGTTGGCGGCAGAGTTGCTTCTTCCCGGAAAGTGTCCTGGCCCGCACTATCACACTGCAGACTGAGGAACATTCCAGAAGACCGCACGCAGGTCGGCCCTCGCTGCGGAATCTCGCCCCCTGTCGCCACAGCTACCAGTCCCCTCCCCGGCACTGGCTCGCCCTCAGAAGCCCCAACGCCACTGCCCGGAGATCACTCCCATCAGTGCCGGGTCATATGAGCAGAACCTTCTGGAAGGAAGCCTTGCAGATCCATCTGTGTAAAGACTGACCATGATGAGACTTTCTTCATCAGTCCCACCCCTTACCTCTTGGTTTTGGACTCCCTGTCCAGACTGCTTGGACTGTTTTGAGATGATAACAGAGACTATCCATGTTACAAACGTGGCCTCCTCCTATAGTGCACTGCAATGCTTTGCATGCTGATTGGGCATCCGTGTTGAGTCCCTCGCCTTACGCAAACTCATTGGCCTTGTGTTCAGTTCTGCCACCAGATTCGGTCCTGGTGCCTTCTACTGCGCGCACAACGAGGTGTGTTCCTTCCTACAGACCACGCTGCTCCGCGTTTTTCTGGTCTCGTCCTGAGCGAGATGCGAGTTCGTCTGCGCACAGCTGAGGAAATGGAGCAGGAGAGCGTTCTGGACTCCAGCTGTCCTCAAATGGGACCTTGTCGCCAAGTGAATATCCTTCAGAATATTTCACACCCTTCCGTCAACACTTTCGGGCCGCAGATTCTGCAGAGTTTATGTTTGTTCGCCTTCGCTGTGGATCTAATGGGGACGGCCTACGGGACGAGACCAAAATGAGCGCAGATCCTTTCTCCCCACGGACATGAGGGAGCCCTCAGTTAGGGGCAGGGTGTGAGTCTGAACGATTCACCGAGGCCTGTCAGGATGACTGGCCCAGAGAGGGGATTTGGTGGAGATGGTGAAGTTAAAAAGAGGTGGGATTCGGCCACAAGTCCCTGCATGTAGGCAACTGTTGGAAACGCAAAAGCCCTACTGGGTGAAGCAATGTCCAGCTTTACCAATAAGAGGACTTTTATATGTGACTCACTCATATGTGCTTCTCAAAAACTCACTCTTGTACAGGTCCGCAGTCTCTCTCCCCATCATTAATTTATCTATTTATTAGTCTGTCGTACTGCTGTGGTTAGATACAATGGGAAAGTTGTTTTACCCTTCTGGGATTGGACTGTGTTATCACTAGGACCGCTTGGCATGGGGGTGACAACATGTCTCTGTGTCAATATATTCTGCTCCCTCTGGGATTATTTTGGTTTTGCACCATGACTCTTGCACTATAGAAAACTTGAGGCAGTTAGTAATGGAGGTTGGTACCTGTAAATGTGTAAATGGTGTGAGAGAGTATGCGTGCGTGTTCCTGTGCGTGCGTGTGTGTGTACGTATGCGCGTTCCTTTCTTTGAGCTAAAAGATGCTCCGTGCCTCCTGTACAGTTGTAGAATTTCCCTTTGCGGGATGTTTTTTTTTTTTTTTGTCTTAGCCTGCCTTAACATGGGCTTCAGTTCAACAGCCTGCTGGTGACGTTTCTGCATTCCCCACTAGCGCAGTTTTTGACTTCCTAGAAGAGGCTTGTGGCCTACGCTATAATTGAATATGTGTAAACTATACATTTCTGATGCAACCTGCACTAGGGTAGACCCCATATTAACTTGTGTATAGATTTTGTATTAGGATGAAAGCAGTAAATCTTCCTTAAAGTGGTTTAACCCTTTAGTTCAGAGTGCCGAGTGTTGGCATTGATGACACTGTTATCCAAAGCAGAGCTCTTCTTGTTTATTCACAATGCCATGCGAGTCTAACTCTCACCTCACTGGGGAAAATGCCTGGAAATGGAGACTGATGACGGTGGAAACTGGAAACGCTCTGGACAAAGAGCCTATTGCCCCAGTGATGGGTGTCTGTGATCATGTGAACTGGTACTTCATTTTATTTGTGGGTAGTCAGGGGAATAAAAAAATGCGTTGATGTGATGTTATCTCTTCTGAAGAATTATTCAGTGCAGTTCATAAATATTGGGACAGCGGCTTAAATGTTTCACTTTGGGCTTCGTACTTCAGTACAGTGGATTTGAACGCAATGTATGAATGTGGCTGTCAGCTTTAATTTGTGCGTATTTACATACATGTGTGAACTGTGCGAGAATTTTTGTTGTCCCTGTCCAAATATTTACGGACTGCCCTGTATTTCTCAGAAAAGAAAGTTGAAATGTACCGTTACTGAATCTGATTGGACTGCCCTCTGAAAACCAGGAAACGACTAAGCCCAGAATATAAGGAGGAATTCCGAGGGATGTTAACCTGGAGTGAATTTGGGAGACGTATCGGCGAGGCATTTGTTTAGAACCAAACGGAAGTTTCTTTTTTAATTTCCTTAAATTCTCACACTTAAATTTTGTGACTTGAATCCTTTTTTTTTCCACCGTTTGCTACTGTTCGTTACGTGCAACCCAAAACATATCATGTTCCTCCTGGGTTTTGTTTTTCTTTCACTGCCTTCCAACACTATCAGTGTGTCTGGGAAACTTTTCTTACTGTGTTGGTGTTTGCAGCTCTTATGCAAGTTCAAAGACTCTGCTTCACTACCTTCTCTTTCTTTTTTCTTTTTTTTTTTTTTTTTTATTACCACTGATGCCAGTAAAACAAGCTATTTATCACAATCTGCGTGTTTTTTTGTGTGAACATCAACATTGCAGCATTAAACATTCTGTTTTCCAGAATCCTCTATAAGCCCTTGCATCTGTTTAGCAATTTGGAGAACGTGGAAAATACAAAATGTTAGCCCTCTTTTTGTTTGGTTTTTTTTTTTTTTTGTTCAGCTTGAACATAGCGTACATGTTTCTGTTTAGCTTGAGCGTCGGCCAGGTTGGACTCGAGGGCTAAGAGACCTTAATCCTCCGCGGTAAACGTTATTGGTAATGTGTCAGTCGCCGCAGTCCGATGAGGCACCCTCCTGGCGGCCATGGAAAAAATATTCAGTCCACCGCGCGAAGCGGGCCTGCAATTTGTAATACGATACACGGTGTGGTAATGATGCGTCCCTGGTGCTGGTGTCCGATCACTTTCTCCATTCAGGTGGTCAATTTAACATGATTTACTCACTTGGCTTCCCTGCTTGTGGGATGACTTATAAAAGTGGGTTTAGAAAGGGCGTTTGGCATATTGCGTAACGCTCGCTGCCGAAAAAGCGAAGCCGACCGCGGAGTCCTGGGATTTTGTGGCCGCTGGCTTGCGGTCTGGAGCGCAGCACGCTAACCGCTGCCCTGCTGCGCGGCCCCTTAGCGAGTTGCATGGCTCTGAGGAACAGTAGCTGCTCCCCTCTGCTCTGCTATGGGACTCTGCGTAGCCCTCTGCATCCCTGCCCGAGTCCCAGGCTCTCGACCGGTTACCTGAAGCACATATATACGCACACACCTGCGCATGTAAATTTATACATACTGCATGCACACGCTTCACACAAAGAGAATCTCCGATGCGCACACACTTTACACGAGGACACACACACGCTGCCTCTCCCACCCTCGGTCGGCTAGGCTGTAATTTCCCTCTGCTCAGAAAATAGCTCCTTCGCTCTCGCTCTGGGTTGCCTTTGGACTGGCACATGAGGTCAGGCCCGCCACATGTGAGAGGAGAGCCCGGGACGACCTGCAATTAGGAGGGATCCCTCCCTCCCTCCATCCCCAGCCTGCACACTGGCCTCCCTCCTCCTCCTCTCCTTTACTTCATCAACTCTCCACTCCCTCCCTCGCGATGGCAATTTGTCCCAGACTCTGAAAGCGCTAAAGCTCCCTCCTGACAGGGAGTAATCCAGTGGGCTCCAGGGGTAGACTGCCGACGGGCCGAGACGAGTCCGCCGTTTTGTTCCCGTAGCGCTGGGACACTGACAGGTTTATCTTGGGGATTTTTTTTTTTTTAAACCTCCCCTGTTTTCAGTTGCTGTGTTGACTCCAAACTCCATTAAGGTCTTAATGTATGGCGGGACATAGTTTAACTTGTGCTGCTATGCACCCCCCCCCCCCCCCCTCCATTTCCAGCCCCTCCTCAAATTCGAAAGATTCCCCCTCACAATTTTCCTAAGGTAAGGAAATGGAACGTAGGTGTGATTTAGGCGATATTTTACTGAATTGCTTGAAGTGATGAAGCAGTAAGATTAGATTTTCACTTAACTTCATTTTACGCCATCAGATTTAAAATAAAACAATTATTTCAGTAACTTAAGAATAAAATACATCATCCTTCAGAAAATTGATGAACAGTTTTAAATGTTTTCTGTAATTTGAAGTCAAAATTTCAGCAGCTGTATTACTCAATATGAACCTGGTCCGAGATTGCGCTCCAGGAATTTAATCGCTTCACTCATTTGATGGACATTGGGAGCGTGCATTGTAAGAATTCAGTTATTTGGGTACTGGTACACTTGCTCATTCTGTGGTGTTGCAATAATGCACAATAATGACAAGTGAGCACCGCCTGTTACAGCATTAACTACAACCCCAATTCCGAAATACTTAGGATGAAGTGTAAATTGTGAATAAAATCAAAATGCAATGACTTTCAGAGCTCAAGCAGATTTACAATCGAACGTAGATTACATTTCAAATGTTGAAACTGGGACATTATACATTTTTATCCACAAAATAAGGTATTTCAAATTTTCTGGCTGCTACAGGTCTCAAAAAATTTGGTACACAGGCAAAAAAAGGGCTGAAAAAGCAATTAATACATAAGAGAATCAGCTGAAAGAACATTTGGCAAGTAATTAAGTTAACTGGCATCAGGTGTGTAATATGATTGGCTATAAAAGGGATGCCTTAGAGAGGCTGAGTCTCTCATAAGTAAAGATGCCCAGAGGCTCTCCAACCTGTGAAGGCTTATGTAAAAAAAATTGTGGAATGCTTTAAAAACAATGTTCCTCAACGTCAAATTGCAAAGGCTTTGAAGGTCTTATCATCGACAGTGCATAACATCATCAAAAGATTCAGAGAAACTGGAAAAATTTCTGAGTGAAGGACAAGGCCAAGGACCTTTACTGGATGCCCGTGATCTTCAGGCCCTCAGACGCCACTGCATGACTCACCGGTATGATTCTGTCATTGACATTACTAAATGGGCCCAGGAATATTTCAAGAAACCACTGTCTGTGAACACAGTCCACCATGCCATCCACAGATGCCTCCTAAATCTGTATCATGCAAAAAGGAAGCCATTGTTGAGCATGATCCAGAAGCACCACTGTGTTCCGTGGGGCAAGGCTCATTTAAAATTCACTGTAGCAAAGTGTCCTGTAGTCAGACGAGTCCAAATTTGACATTCTTGTTGGAAAACCTGGGCGTCGTGTCCTACGGGCTGAAGGGGAGAAAGACCACCCCTCCTGTTCTCAGCGTTCAGCTCAAAAGCCAGCATCTCTGATGGTATGGGGATGCATTCGTGCACATGGTGTGGAACACTTGCATGTTTTAAAAAGCACCATGAATGCTGAAAGGTATATAAAGGTTTTAGAGCAACATATGCTTCTCTCCTGATGACATCTATTCCAGGGAAGGCCTTGTGTATTTCAACAGGACAATGCAAAACCACATTCTGCAGCTATTATTCAATGTGGAATAGCTTGCCTGACCATATTGTTGAGGCAGAGACCTTGGAGGTTTTCAAGAGCAAGCTTGACTTAAAGCTAGATACCATTGAGTCTTTCAGTATCTGAAGGGATATATTCACAATAGTATAAAGAAAATGGCGAGCTTAGTTGGGCTGAAAGGCCTGTTCTTGCCATTTATGTTGTTATGTTATTAGACATGTCTTCGTAGTAGAAGAGTCTGTGTGCTGAACTGGCCTGCCTGCAGTCCTGATCTTTCACTGATTGAGAACATTTGGCGCATAATTAAACGAAAAGTCCGTCAAAAGAGACCCAAAACTCCCCGGCAGCTGGAAGCTTGTGTTAAACAAGAGTGGGATCAAATTCCAGTGGCTAAACTCAAAAACTCAATGCCCAGATGCCTCCACTCTGTGTTAAAAAAGAGGGAATGCTACACTATGGTAAACAGGCCCATGTCCCAACTTTTTTGAGACCTGAAGCAGCCATCAAATTTGAAATTTGCTCATTTTGTGGATAAAATTGTTAAATTTCTCAGTTTCAACATTTGCTATGTTATCTCTGTTCTATTGTGAATAAAATACTGACTGGCGTGATTTGAAAGTCATTGCATTTTGATTTTATTCACAATTTGAATTTTTTTTAAATTGGGGTTGCACAACCTCATTTCCAATGCAAATAATTCTTGGTATTTTTGTGTGTGAATTGAATTGCTTTTTGAAAATATGCAATGTCATGACTGCATCAAAAAAGTCCAAAAAATGTGGCTCAGTTGACTGTTACCTATGGGTATGATCACCTTGTTTATCATTCAAAAAATAATAGTTGACTTTTTCTTTTTTGCTTCATATTTCATGACTTTTCCTAATTTGATGTGGACAACTGATTAAGCATAGCATTTTCATGAAGTTTTTTTTTCAATGTGCTGAACACCTATTGCACACATTGGTGTTCCTCAGGGGTCAATTTGACCCCAAGCTGTTTTAGCTGTGTAAAACATGTCTGTCTGTGTGTGTGACCTCACATACCCACACCTGCAGGTACAGAGTTGATACTTTTGAGTTGATACATAACAGGGGGGTGAGGAAAACAACTATTCCCTCGAGAAGTTTGATACTTCTCATGGTGTGGGCATGTGGGAAACAATTTGACTTGTGAACCTCTGCCAAAATGAGGAAGCCAATGTAGGCTTGCGAGTTGATCACATCCAAGTCTTTCCAATTACACATGCCTCCCCTCTAGTACAATATTTTCAAATGATGGTTATATGAAGAGCTCGAATAATGACTCCATGTCTTCAACATGGCTGACTGTGTGTCTGGTGGGACACTCTTAGCAACACGTCTGCCTTGTTGAGGGAGTAGGGGGGCCATCATTTTCCATTTTTGGTGCTAACGTGACATGGGGGAGGGGGAAACAATATTCTCATGAGAACTTTCCCACACCATGGGCTTGAAGGTGTGTGTGTATGTGTGTCTGTGTCTGTGTGTGTATGTGAGACCTACTTTACTCGCCGAAGTAGAACTGATATTTACCGTGCTGTGGAGGACGGGTATGCCCACAAGGACATTGGTAGTTCATGCAAAATAGGGGAGGAGCAAAGTATACTGCAATCTGCACGCTCTCTCACTTGAAAATGTCCTCTGGGAAAAAGTTAACTGTCCATGGTGTGCTTTGACAGTGAAAGTGACATAGAGGAGAATGTGTCTGTTGAGGACGACCCTGATTTTGAGGCTTTCCCATCTGGTGAGAATGAGAGTGTTGACCCTCCTGTTGTCTCTCAACCACCAGCAGACACAATCCCTTCCAAAAATCGGATGATTATATGGTCCCTTTCCCCACTTCAACAGCAGGGTAGACTTAGTGCTGCTAATATTATAAAAAATATAGATTAAAAAAGTAAATAAATATGTTTATGAGAGGAAAGGGCGGGGGGGTCACTCTGTGAGAGTCATGAATTTACACCCCTAATTAGAAAAGATTTCAATGAAAAATTTTCAAGATAATTAACTCTAAAACTGAAAGTTTGGCCTGATGGTGGCGCTACAGGAAAGGTCACATCATCACTAAAACCAATAGGCTTCATCCTCTTGTGGTCAATAATGTTGTCAGTAAATTTGAGAAGATTTGTATGAAAAATTTTTAAGATAAATAAATTCTAAAGTTTGGCCTGATGGTGCCGCTAGAGAACAGATCAACTAATAATAAGTTTCATTATCAAGGGGTTATTTATGTATTCAACAAATACACAAAGTGCCTGACACAAAAACTTGGTCAACAATTTTATGTAAATCATATTCTGGAGGCAAATATCCCCGGGGTCAGATTGACCCCAAGGGTAAAATGTGTTAGTAATATTTAAGGATAATAGGAGGGTTAAGCCTTTAGGCATTAAGCCTTTGGGCACAGTTGGTCAAGTCTGAATGAAGAGAATTTTCCCACATTCCTCTATTCACAATCAGGACTGCAGGCAGGCCAATCTTGCACATTTTTTACACAGCCATGAACTTGCCATCCATGTGGTTTGGCGTTTTCTACCTGGAAAATGAAGGGATGTCCCTGGAACAAACACCCATATTGCAGCATGTTGCTCAATAATTTGCGTCTATCTTGCATATATATCTTTATATATATATATATATATATATATATATATATAAACCCCTTGAATCTTTCACTTGATGCAGCACAAAACATACCTTTGCTGTGCTATTGCCTGTCTTAGATAAGACCGTGCCCAGAGAAGTCAGTTGTTCTTTTGGGCGTTGCAGATGTATGGCTTCAGCTTTGCAAAGATGGGCTTTACTCTCTTTAAAACAGAGCTAATAAACATCTAGATCCTAAAAAGCGTAACTAGAATCGTATACTGTCCACGGTTCAAACTATGTAGCCAAGCTGCAAGCATAGATCGCAACTATGCTTGAGGATGGGAAACATAGCTGCCGAGGTTGAAGTAAATGGGAACCTTATCGATAACAGAGTACTTAGCAACAGCTATTGGGCACTGCAGTTGTTGAAAACATTAATACTAAGTAAATGACTTGTCAGTTAACCTACAGTCCCTAAATAAAGAACAGTAAGCAAGCCGAAATGGTAGCTAATTCATGAGAAACATGACTCCAGCAGCTGCCTCAGTTTCTCCTCTGCTGTTGATATTGTAAGTCCCTCCCTCTTCTTGATTTTGATTTGTCAGGGAGGTAGAAGTGAAAAGTGACGTGATGGTGGTGTTCTGAAAGTTGCACTGTTTCCAGCTGAAAGTGCTGTGAGCGCAACTTAAAAAAAAAAACGGTATTCTGAAGGTGTTTTTTGCACAGAGGGTGTTGAACGCTATCAACTTTGAACATCATAGAATTTGCATCGAAAATTGACACTGCCAGTGTAAAAACAGCTGCCTGTGGACGCAAGCCCTTACTGAGGGATATCCCAGTCCATGTCATGATACACGTTTCAGTCACATGACTGTTTTTAAGACTGTGATGTTTGAAGGATTTGGTATTGTGTATTCAGTAGTGATTTTTAGCGTTATCTTTAGACCCTGAAATTTGACTGGATTCTTTTTATCTTTTAATCACGTTATTTGTTGTTTAGGGTGAAATGGCCAAAATCCTGCCCATTTGTCTTTGGGGAGTGTTGTTCTGAAGAGTGATGGATTAAAAGCTAACACATTTGTGGCCAAATTCGTGAGCCTCTACCCATATTTGCTTTTGGGGGACTCGCCAATTTTGGAGGCTACTTTCATACTACAATTTTACTTGTTTAATATCACCTTATTACTGCAATTTGTCACATCATTATTGGTCTAAAATTGCCCCTGCAACAACTTTTTTTCTGATTTAAAAGTCAGCGTATACTTTCAATGAACAAGTCAATTCACAAAGTTAATGCATCAAATAATATAGTGCTTGGTAGGGCGGTGAATAGACTTTTTAAATCACTCCTTTTCAATTTTATTTGCATTATCCATAACATGCCTTACTTTTTCTAAATTGGCATGGTGAACTCAGCGGGTGCGCAGTCATTTACTATGAGTCTGGATCCCAAGATTGTGTTGCAATGCATCATTTTCCTCTCAGTGTAAGTCCACCTCTCTGGGAGTTCTTGCTCTCCCCTGTCAGAAAACAAATGGGGCAGGGAAGGAAAAAGTGTAACCAATTTGTTGTGTGTGTGTGCGTGAGTGTGTGCGCGCGCGTGTGTGAGTGTGTGTGTAGAAGCGCATACACGCACATTCTGATTCGCCCGACTCATTTGCCTCTGATTTGTATTGAACGGCAGGCAAATCGAAGCTGAGTGGTCGGCGCGCTTAATTGTCGTCGCCAATTAGTGCATCGTCAGAGGGCACAATGGCTCAACTGTAGCGAGCGGAATGGGCTCCTTTGTGCTTCTCCAGTGGCCCACGGGCCAGTCAACATTCATTTAGGACTCTGACAAACATGGGCCCAAAATGCCATTAGAAAGAAAAAACAATGGACGTTTTACGGAGAGAAAGACGACGGAGAGGGAGAGAGAGGAGGGAGGTGGGCAGCCAAGCAGGATGGAACGCAAGGTCTTTGCGCTCGTGAAAAGCTTCACAACAGCCCCCTCCCCTTCTCTCTCTCCCACCGTCTCTATGCCTTTCTCCTCTCTCCACATCCCTCTCTCCCTGTCTCTGACACACTCCCAGAGACGCCCCATCAGAGCTCAAGGGCCACACAAAGACGTGCAGCGCTGCCGTCCCCTCTGACCTGGATATGCGGACCAGAGGGTCACCGTTCTTTTCTTTGTGTTTTTTTTTTTTTTTTTGGGGACGACTAGAGGGATGTCTGAGGGCCAGGCTCTCATAGCCGTACATGATTAGGGGTTAGATCCATTATTTTATGGAGAAGCAATATTGAAGCAAGACGATGTTAGATTTCAAACAATAACTCGTGCTATGTTCTGCATGCCTTTGTGTACATTAAATACTGCATTAGTTATTACCCTTTATCTTCGGACGGGTGCTTACAAATAAAGGCACGTGTAGTGCTGTTCATAAGTGCGAGGCCTCCTAGATTTTTTTTATTTGAATGTGTTAAATGTCTTTTTTTTTTATTTGTTTGTTTTCCACATCAGTGTTTCTGGAGAAGAGATGCACATAGCAAATGCTGATTTGGTACCTCAGTGATAATGGTAATTTCACTCCCTGTAAGATATGTAACATACATAAAATCCACATTGATTTGTGGCAGCTTGTAGTTTGCGGTTTACAGTTCGGTCCTCTGATATGAGTGCCTGGAGGCAGTAAGATATGTTGACCTTATCGAGTTTGGAGCAGCATCGGTGAGGTGCTGGAAGACTGAGATTCTGTTGCACTGGGATGGTACCTGCAGCAAAAATTGATCATGTTTTTGGGAAGTATTATGACTACTTAGAAATAGATGTATTGAATATAACATTATCGTGATGCCCAGAAACTTACATTTAAGATTTTCATATCCATGACTTTCATCATTCAGAATATTGCATTCTGAATTATTTGTTTACAAAAGTGTAAACATTTTGATGCTTGAAAGTGAAATATTTGTAGCGCCTAAGAAACCTAATAGAATTGATTACTGAGGTTAAAGAGTATAAATGTCACCGTAATGCTTTGTGAGCTTATGTTCAAAGTCATTAATTTAATTTATATGCGAGAACTGAACTGAGTAAAATGAAATGAATTGGAGCTGGCATCGTGTGCATACATATGAATATTGTCTTCTTTTGTCAGATGTCTCACAGAACAAACATAATTGTGTCCAAATATAATGAAAAACAACTTGAAAACAATTGCAATTCCCAGAGTGGCCGGAGTGATGATTGCTCTTTGGTTAGGAGATGCTATTTTGATGCGTGTTGGGGGCTGGGGAAATCACTCACCGTCTGCCCTAACAATCACAGTGATGGTCTGTGAATTATGTGCTGAGTAACATACCGTCTCCCAGTTTATCTGTTTACCAGTCATTAGTGAAGCTTTTCCACAGAGAGACAGGCAGCATTCCTGAATCCTAGCACTGCTGCAGTCCAGCTCCATGACACCGGGCCCGGCTTGGGCTCACACGCAGCACAGACGCTCAACTTAATGTCAAAAGAAGAGCATCTCGTTGGGAACACGCATTTCAGTCTGTACCATAATGACTATTCCTTGTGTAGTAAGAGCACACATTCTAAACAAGAATACAGGCAGTCTCCTTTCATTTAAGCCTTCCTAATTTTTTAGGGTTTGTTTTTAAGGTTTATCTGCTTTATTGGACTGCTTTCAGTAAAGAGAAACAGGAAAGAGGGGGAATATTGGTCACTCAATCCCTTCTCTGGTCTCTGGAGTTGCTATATGGCACTCTCTGATTGGTTGAACCACCCAGAATGCCCTCCCAACGAAATATTATTATTATTATTATTATTATTATTATTATTTTGCTCTCATTTAATTATTATTGTTACCCCCTCGGTGCTTCTAGCTCAGGGGTGGGCAATTCTGGTCCTGGAAGACCGGTGAGTATGCAGGTTTTTATTTTTATCAATTACCCCGACTAATTGACTTAACTGATTGCATGCACAAATATAGATTTGTCACATGATTTAGATCAAAGAAAAATGTTTTATGAAGGGAGACAAGAACAGCCTTTGGTGGTCATTCATGATAATTTAAATAAATGCGCCTGAAGTGTCAGATTTCATAAATGATTTGGCTAATTTAGACAATCAACTAATTAAAGGTCAGAAGATGGTCAGGGACAGATGCGGCCCTCGTTGCCCACCTCTGTTCCAGCTGATGGGGTACTGTCATCCCCTCTGCTGTGGGTTTGTCTGTCTGTCCTCCCCTCTGCTGTGGGTTTGTCTGTCTGTCCTTCCATCGCTGCTTTAGCTGCTGAACCACTGAAGGGAAAGCCCTCAAATTTAACTCTTTAAGCGCTGCAGGCAACTGTAGTTGCCCAATGATGTAAGTTGAAAACCTATCATGTGGCAACTTGTTTAAAAGAGTTCCCCTGCCGAAGCTCTTTTAAAAAAGTTGCCACATGATTATTTTCAACGGCTCAGGATAACAACATTTTAAATCCCTTGAAAATGTATTCAGCGCTCAAAGGGATAATGCATATTGAGTGTCTCTACAAGTCTATTTGATGCCAAGGTCACAAGTCCAATTTTGACCTCATTTTATAAAAATTAAAGGTCTGTAATGCAAACCGAGGGGGGGATATCGCGCCGAATTTAATCCAGTTATTACCAGAGGTGCTGTGTCAGCAGTAACGAAGGCCTTCAGAAACCTCTCCTTTCAATACGTAATAACCTAAACCTCCCACAGTATACTTTTCCTGATTAGCAACAGTTGCTCAGACTAATTGCTTGAATGACAGTCAAATTTATTTCGGATAGCATTGTAATGCATTGCACCACATAACTGTTTGGTGTTTTCGTCTGTACATAAATGGTGACTTAAAATATCAATGTCTTTATAAATTCTGCGCTCATGTAGCTCGTGAAATGGCTCAGATTTACGTAAATTGGTTTGCGTGGCTCATGAGGCAATACGCCATGAGAATCTGTTCTATATTCTGAATATAGTCATGGCTAAAGGGAGTTGTTGGGCAAGATGCAGAGCTGAGTGACAATTGTAAGGATGGTGAAATTAAATGCTGCGAAGTCAGCAAAAGTTTTGGACTTTTTGCATTTATACTGCCATTCTTACAATGCCATATCAATTATATAAATATGGGCAATAGGTATTCACTTTTCATTATCATTTCTTATTATAGGTCATGTATTGGTCTTGGTTGTTCAATCAATTGTTTGATTGTCAATCAGGCAAACTAAAACGAGAGCAGCTTGAGGGCCATCGAGCGGTAAAGGGTGCGGTTCCTGAAGGCCCTCAGAACTTCTGATGGCACGCCGCTGGTTATTACTATTATTATAATTTTTGTAGCTGTTCTAATTGCGGATTTTTTAGGAACATTTTGCAAAGCAGAGGAAAGGTTAGGATTATACTTGAGATTTTTTTTTTTTGACGGGGGGGGGGGGGAGTTGATTACAGCTTTTGGACAGTGCAGTTATCCAGCTAACTGAGTAATTCCTCTCCATGATATAAAGTCCTTGGATCTGGTGCCTCTCCGTTAGTTCTGCCGTCTGTCCGCTCACTGCTGCGCTCCGCTTTTCTGCAGCCCGGGAGGGAAGTGGAGCCACAGGAAGTGTGTGTTTGTGTTTGGAAGTCGCCGCCCGTACAGGGCACCCTGCCCCAGTGAGCCACGAGGAGACCTGCCCGTGAGGTTGCAGTGGGATTGGTGGATTGGTGGTACGGCGCACACAGGGATGGGCGGTTGTTATGTGTCACATGCGGACGCCATTTGTGCCATACACTATACTCTGGGGACAGATTGGCTGAGGCGTTTGGTACTGTGGGCAGAAAGAAGGCAAAAAAAGTCCTACCCTGTGTTTCTTCCACAGACAGACAGATCAACCGGCTAATTTCTCTAAGTAATTCAACCTTCTGAGCAATTATGGCATTGAGTAAATCCAGGCATTTGGAACATAATACCATGGAGGACATTTTTATTCTGAACTTGGTACAATATTTTCGTTCAGTTTGGTGTACGTACACTTAATGGGGACAGAACATGTGACGCGTTAGCAGGCCGGAGACTCGCTATAAAGGGCCCATAGTGAACAGAGGGGCTGAGAGCCGGAGTCTGGGAATCGCAGGCATTTGCTGACAGTTTGTCTCCAACACTGGGAAACTCACACTGAGGTGTGGAAAGAATGAACGAGGGAGGGAGAGGGAGAGAGAGAGAGAGACGGGGAGGAGAGGGAGAACTCGTCGGTGCCAGAGCTGCGGAATGACGTCATGAGGCTCTGATTGTGCACGCGTGTGTGTCAGTGTGTGTGAGACTAAGTCCGTCTGTACTGCGGAGGCGTACAAATGAAGGCTGGAATAAAAGCTTTTGTTCAGACACCTGTATGGGCACGCACCGCACCGCACCGGAGCGCTTTCTTTGGTGAGGAAGGGTGGGGGGTGGAGGCATGGAGAGTCAGCTGCTGTCTGTCTTTTAATTCACCACCAACCCCTTCCCGTCCACACACACACACACACACACACACACACTGATGTAGGCCAATTGCAGACGACTGGGCGCAGGTAAACAAGGCCCGAGTGGAACAGTATCCACTAATCCGTTCACCTGAACTACCCTCTGTTTTACATTACAGAAGACTTTAGAGAACGACGCACAAGCCAGGTCCTGCAAGGTTACAGCCTCTGTTGCTTTTGAAAGTCCCCCTCGCAAACTGACCAATCACATGAGGTCTGAGCAGTTAAGTGACAGGTCACTGGCATTGGGTGCCTATAGTCATGTGACTAATATGATGTGTACTGTATCCCTCGGCAACCAGTGTTTCCTCTCAGTAGTCATCGGAGGAAATGAGAACAATTCTGGAGCGTATCCCTCAGGTGTTTAAGGGCTTGGAAAACATTTAAAGCAGTGAGGGGAACGTTACTGGTGCCACAAGGGGATTGTGTGTGTGTGTGTGTGTGTGTGTATTTGTGTGTCTGTGTGTGTTTATGTGAGTACAAACGAGTGAGTGGCTTGTGTGTGGATGTGATCGAGCAAGACAGCGAGAGGTATATATATTGCGAGTTTGTATCTGTTTGCATTTGCACACTCACTGTGGGTCTGTATGTTTGCAGGGAGAATTGTGTTTGTGCGCTTATGAATGTACATGCATGGGAGTGCGTTTGTGTCTGGGCAGGTGAGTGTATGTGTGTGTCCGTGTATCTGTATATGTGTGAAAGAGAACTTTAACCCCTGTCAGGCACCTTGACCGTCTCTGGAATGCGCACCTTTCAGTTTGCACTCATCTATCTCAGATGTCGCGGTTCAGCCCCTAATCTCAGTGTTAGCAGGCAGTAGACATGTTGTACTAAGCTGTTAACTCGCTCACAGACACACACACCCTTCATGAACTTTGGACTCCCAGCGAGCCGTGTGGTTTATGAATCAACTGAAGAAAATTATGCAGAGAGAGAGAGAGAGAGAGATGGTAAAATAGCGAGGGAAATGAAGGTTGACTGAGACCCACCCCTTCAGCAAAGAATTCCAAAACATCCCTCAGCCCTACACATTTTTTAGCTTGTGTAAAGTAGCCCCCGAATGAGACAGGGCAAACAATGACTGGAGCAATCCCATAATTCACCTGAAAGCGACAGCACTTTGGAGGGCTGTGCGTTTTCAGTTAGGTAGTAATGGAGCTGCTGCTCTCATCCCTTCACCAGACCGACTGCAAATGTCTGATGTCCACAAAATGTGCGGCAGACTGGAGGCTGGGACAACAGAGAAGAGGAATGACAGGCGTGAACCTTACATTGGAGGTCAGAGAGAGGAATGAGCCTCGTTCCCTTATGGAAATATTTGCCCATCCAGAGTTTGCTTTCTCTCAATTCATAACAAAAGGGAAAAATAAACACCGTTGAAGTCAACAAAGAACCAGGATTCAGCACTGCCCCTTCGAAGTGCACTGATTTCTCATGAGCAATATTAACAAGCAGCCTCATGATATGTTTGGAAGTATGCACACGACTTACTCTCATTCAAAGTATGGATGTCCAATAAAACTGAGTAATGTTTGCCACGACGTGCAAGAGAGGAAAATGACTGAATTCATACACTGTACATCATTTCTCACTGTGTTTAAAATCAGTGTTCTCAAAAGCAGTTAATCAAACCACAGCTAACATCATCCTTGTTTACACATCCTTTTGGGAATGACATTGGATGTGGCCTCATTAAGTTGTTTTTTTTTCTTTATCTTGCTCCAATGACAGACAGTGGAACAGCAAACAGAGGCCTTGGGAATGACCTCTGAACTCTCTATCTTCTCCTTGCATAAAGAATGCATTTTTGGTTTCCCTGGATGATGTTATCTCTACAGTAACTGGCAGCGCGGAGAGTGGCTTCCTGGTGGGGCCGCAGTGTTTGCACAGAGAGAGAATTAAGTCCGCATTAGCGCCATTATGCTCTATTTGCACAGCACCGTCTGCCCTGAATAGGCTGCGCAAGTAAACAAAGAACCAATACAGGATGCAGGCCAACAAGTGGCCACAGGCTGCAACCCCCCGACAACCTCTGACCCTGCAGCAACCCCCTTTCTCCACTCAGTGACAATTATGTTTCTATTTGCAGCTTCCAGTAACCAGCTTCCAGTTGGGTTGCACATAATCATGCATCCTGTTCCTGTTAATCCCCGGACACCCACGCATTGTGTGACATCCAGAATTGTGCTCAGGTTTTCCCCTGTTGCATGGGATCAAAAAATGGAATTGATGCAGCTGGTTACGCCGAGCATTTTCAAGACCAGTTGGAACTGTGATGTGACTGCATAGCTGCCGTGTGCAAAGTTTTTTATCTGTATTTGTTGCCGTCAAACCGCCGAGCGATAAGATAGGATGAAAAGGGTCAGATACGAGGCCGCGATTTGCTCTATTTCTCTTTATGGCACCTGTTTCCAAGCTCCCCAGCACCAGGGTAACCGGAAAATAAACGGTGCCATTTGTCTTAATTCGACCCAAGATCTCATTGGCGAGAGCGCGGCTGAGAGGGCGCGGTGTAAGAGCGCGTGTAGGCAGGGCGTACTTATCTCGAGGAGCTTTGGTCAATGGTCCTGAACTGGAGGGGCCGGGATTTTGAACGACGTGGGCGTGCCGCCCGTCCTGCAGCGGGTGGGGTTTATTCTACTTCGTTGGAGCTGAGCAGAGCAGACTTTTTGCTCGTAGACTGAAGGCTGAGTTTCGTGCTGAGCAACCGGCAGCGTCAGCGGACACTATTTAGAAACTGGAGTTTTTAAAAACAGTTGAACTAATACTGCTTGAAGTCAACAGGTTGGAGCGTCCGCGGGGAATACAGAAACAGGACGATGTGGTCGGATTACTAAACTTTGGACAAATAAGTGGAAGTGCTGGGACACCTGAAAGCTGTTTTCCTTTTTGAACTCCGTGTGCGAACACATTTGATGCGACCCTGGCGCTTTGGCGGTTGGAATAGCCTCTCTGATTGCTGTTGACAACATGGAAAAACTTACCCGACACGTTCGTTGAAGAAAATATACCACAGGAGAAACATTTTTTGCGACATCAATTTCTGTTAATTTGTTCGGTACAGACTGTAACGCATATTTTCCTTTGGTTGTGCCGGCCACTTCACCTGTCATGTGGAATATACGAAGGAGGGCAGAGGAAAATATTTTTAATAAAAATAGTGTTTTTGCCCTCCCTGGGACATTTTTGAAATACCTAAAGGAAAATATTTTTTCTCTTGTTATTTTACAGTATGGTGAATTATTTACTCGTTAAACTCGGACGAACCAGGTAATTTTCTTGTTTCCACCCTGAAATTCCCATCTAAACGTAAATCATTTGAATTTATTTCCAGAACAACTCAAGTTTTTTGTTTTTTGATTTACGAAAGCTCTCATACCTCTCGGTATTGTATCTTTTGCAGACTTCCGCTGAATTTAGAATCCCCGTGACATTGCGAGGCGCTCGTAGCTGTTTGAACAAATATGCGCGCCTGGTCAGAAATGGAACTCGCCTCAGATTTATTGCCCTGAGTGGTTTACTGTGGACATGGTGGAGAAATTACAGTTTCCTCCAAGGAATTATATTTTTCCAAAATGAAATAATCTTTGGAAGAAAAAAAAAAACAACTCAGAGAAGACATTTTTGCCCTTTGGTCTGTAATTTCTGTGGTATTTATCTGTAGTTTTCCCGCTGTAAATCTTCACTTTCGTATCACTTTCCCGAAAGTATGGCCAGACCCGAAAAGCCGCCGTTCTGCGGCATCGCCAGTTGGCTGCTGGTGCTGCTCCTGGCGTGCCTGCCGCAGCTCGCGCTGGCCGCCTCCAAGGATATAGTATGCGAGCCCATCACCGTTCCCATGTGCAAGGGTATCGGCTACAACCTGACCTACATGCCCAACCAATTCAACCATGACACGCAGGATGAGGTGGGTCTGGAAGTGCACCAGTTCTGGCCTCTGGTGCGCATTCGCTGCTCCCCAGACCTACTTTTCTTCCTTTGCAGTATGTACACACCTATTTGTCTGCCGGACTACAAGAAGCCACTTCCTCCCTGCCGCTCTGTGTGCGAGCGGGCCAAGAGGGGTTGCTCCCCGCTCATGAGCCAGTATGGGTTTGAGTGGCCGGAGCGCATGAGCTGTGAGCGTCTGCCAATGCTGGGGAACACAGAGAACCTGTGCATGGATCAGAACACCAGTGAGACCACCACCCTCTCTCCCCTCTTCCAGAAACCCACGCCAAAGGGCCCAACCCGCCACCGGCCCCCCTCCCCATCAGGCTGCGTCCAGGAGTGCCGCTGCCGGGACCCCCTGGTGCCCATCCAGGAGCCGTCCCACCCGCTGTACGGTCGCGTCCGCACAGGACCCCTCCCGAATTGCGCCCTCCCGTGCCACCAGCCCTACTTCTCCCAGGATGAGCGCGCCTTCACCACGTTTTGGGTGGGGCTGTGGTCGGTGCTGTGCTTCATCTCCACACTAACCACCGTGGCCACTTTCCTCATCGACATGGAGCGCTTCCGGTACCCCGAGCGCCCCATCATCTTCCTGGCAACCTGCTACCTCTTTGTATCCCTGGGCTACATCGTGCGCTTAGTGGCAGGGCACGAGAGGGTGGCATGTGGCGTTGACCAGAGACATGTACTGTACGACACCACTGGCCCTGCCCTCTGCACTCTGGTCTTCCTGCTGGTCTACTTCTTTGGCATGGCCAGTTCCATCTGGTGGGTGGTGCTGTCATTTACCTGGTTCTTGGCGGCTGGGATGAAGTGGGGTAATGAGGCCATAGCTGGGTACTCTCAGTATTTTCACTTGGCGGCCTGGCTGGTCCCCAGCGTCAAATCTGTGGCTGTGTTGGCGCTCAGTGCTGTGGACGGCGACCCCGTGGCGGGCATCTGCTACGTGGGAAACCAAAGTCTGGAAAACCTTCGAGGCTTTGTCCTGGCTCCCCTGGTGGTCTACCTCTTCACTGGGTCTCTCTTCCTGCTGGCCGGCTTTGTGTCGCTCTTCCGAATCCGGAGTGTCATCAAGCAGGGCGGGACGAAGACGGACAAGCTGGAGAAACTGATGATCCGGATCGGGCTGTTCACGGTTCTGTACACCGTCCCCGCCACAGTGGTGGTGGCTTGTCTGGTGTACGAGCAGCACTACCGGCCCAGTTGGGAGAGGGCGCTGGCGTGCTCCTGCCCCTCCGAGCGCCAGCACCTGGGACCCGATTACGCCGTGTTCATGCTCAAGTACTTCATGTGCCTGGTAGTGGGCATCACATCCGGCGTTTGGATCTGGTCGGGAAAGACTCTGGAGTCGTGGCGGAAGTTTGCGGCCCGCTGCTGCCTGTGCCGGGGGCACAAGCCCGTGGGGGGGCCCGCCTCCATTTACAGCGAGGCCACCACAGCCCTCACCGCCCGGGCCGGGACAGTCGGATCGGGATCCTACCACAAACCTTCTCCCCCCTCGCACGTTTGAGTGATAATACCCCCTGTCCCCGGGACATTGGGTCAGGGCTGCCAGTTTGATGTGAATACAGAACGTTGACCTTTTGCTTTCAACACTGCTTTCAAACTGGAGTAAGGACGAGGGCAGGCACCCCACATTACTAATTTATTCTGCAAGGTGTAAATATGACGTTTATCTAACCCAACTGAACCCACGGAAGCAGATTTGTTCAAAAAGGAAATTGACCAAAGGGAAGAAGAGAACAGAAATCAGATGTGGGGGCAGACTCCCTGTCATAAATTGCTTAACGAGAAAATATGGCAGAAAGCATATTTACAGTGGCACACATGAAGTATTGCTGCTTTGGTGTGTAATTTACTTTAAAAGTAGCTTCTAAAGCTCAGGCAGAGGGAGTGAGAGAGGGGCGTCAGAAATAGCTGTTCGACTGACGGCAGACCTTTGGAGGATAAGGCATGACGCAATCAACTAAAGCTTCAAAACTCACTTAAACTTTTGGAAGTCGGGTCAGTATTTATTTGCCAATGAATTGGTAGTCTAAGGATAGCCCAGAGAGAGTCTACGGCACTGGAGTGAATGAGGCTCATCGCTGTCGTCCTCAAAACTGCGCCCCCATCTTACACCCTTGTTGTGTATGAAGACCTGACGCCCCCTCGCCTTCAGTCGTTGGTCCCCACTGTCTGTGTCCTGTGGTATTCTGCTTGTTTGATATCCCAGGTAGACCAAAAACCACCCTTTAGGGGTTAACTGTGATCTGTGACCATGTTTAGTTTATTTGAACATTTCCTCGCTTGCTGTGCGTTGGATTATCATCCAATATGACCGGAAAAGTCTATGTTTGTGTCTGTGTGTGTGTTTTTGTAATTACATGTTCCAGACACAGGTTTTAATACTACAGTGATTTTTGAAATCCAGATTGTGCTTTTATGGTTGTGCAAATCAAACATATTGAATGGATGACAGGACTTGTTAAATTAATAAGATGATATATGATCCCCAAATGCACAACAGCCCTGACAAAGGCAGAGTTTTCTAGAACCCAAGCAGGAAGAAGGAGCCGTGAATGTGCCACCTGAAAGAATAGAGGTGGTTCATTTGAATCAACCCTTTCTCAGCCTCTCACTGATGCTGGTAGATAAACAGTCTCTGATTCCAAAACTGTTTCAGTGTGTGTGTGTGTGTGTGTAGTGATATAAAGTCAATAAATGTGTAAATATGTTGTAGCAGAGTCTCCAGGCTTGACTCAGTTTTAAAGTAATGCCCTTAACCAGATTGTACAATCAAACTGAATAGGAGTCTTTAATCATCAGTGCTTGATGCTCATATCAATAATGATGTGCAGTCTAGATTTTGAGAGATGACAATTTGCTAGAATATAAATTGGGCAGATGTTTGTGTTGCTCATTGATACACATCTGATTCTGTGATTCTGCACATTGTGTTGAGAATGAGCAGTGTTCATTCTCAGTCGCAACTCTGTGTACTCCATCGAACCCAAATCACCAGCTCTGTTACCGGGTAACCATGGTAATTTCTCATGGAGCACTCTGCCCTCTTGAGGCAGCTAGCTGTAATTGCAATATCGCAATACTAATCCGTCCATGTCAACAAAGCTCGACACTGATAGCCATTTAGTTGATTGCTGATTTGCCAACCCCGCCTACTTCCTGCTCCAGTTTAGCGATTAGCCCGGACACTCCCCAATATAAATCCATTCATTGTTAGGTAATTTCATCTCAGAGGTATTTGTTTTGTTTTTTTTAAGCACTTCATTTGTTTTAACCATGCCTGTTGTGCACACAAACTGAGGTTTGAAGTTCATCCCAAAGCCAGGGTATAGCTGGGTCTTTAATACTGGACTTCAGTCTGGGATTTAACTGTTAGACTTAAAAGCACTGGACATTTAGAAGAGAAGAATCACAGCCCAATTAAGATGAAAGTCCAATCCTGTTTTTTTCTTTCACTAATGCGGCAGGGCTCTGCATCTTTCCAATTACAACTCAGTTCACAGGTCTGTGTTTACAGTTTGGTAAAAGCTGTTGATTGAATGCCAGGCCTTTCATTGGCATTACAGCATCCATTACAGTGGGACTGAGTGTGATTAGCAGAGAATTCCCATTAGGATGGAGCAAGTCAACTCTGATCTGCTCGGTTTAGCTTGGCTGGGCACGGGTACCGGTTTTCACTGCCACCAAAATCCATTCCAATTTGTTTACCCTCACTGTGTGTGTATTGTTTGCATCTGCATATGAGAGTTTGTTATATATAGTATGCAGTTTATTCATATGGTTCATAACTGTACGCCCGGTAGTAACCAGTCCTTTTGTGGGTTTGTGTTATTTATCATATTGCCTGAGAGACGTTTGAGTGTGTGTGTGTGTGTGTGTATGTGCACGCGTGCATGTGTGCGTAAGTAAATTGCCCATTTATATCACTCAAAGTAAAGGCTTGTATGATGTTTTTGCAAGATGATCTAAAGTAAATAGTTTGGACTGCAACCTTGTTTGTAATGTAATTTGTAAAAAGAATGTTGATTTGTGAGATTTTAAGAAGAGATTGAGAATTTAGATATTTATGACGCTGTAATTTTTTTTTCTTAATTTCTTGTCTCATTTGTTTCTCTAACTCTGGTAGAGAATAAAATTGTCGCGTCCATGAGTGACCATGTATTTGTCTTAAAAAATCTGTTGTCCTAGTCTTCCCTTAATGTTAATATCCATTTGCATGTAGCCCAGGGGTGCAAGATATACTACTTTTTGCTCTGCAAAAAGTTGTTACTTTTTTAAAAATGGAATTTAAAATGTTTTCCCCCCTCAAGTAGAAATTTTATTTTTTTGATATTGCTTTTTGCTCAGCAAGAGGAATTCTCGGATCCTATTCAAAGATCATGAAATAGAATCTCTTTTCTGAAGCCTCCACTATCGAAATGGCAATGGAACAAAAAATTAGAGTCAAATAGCAAGCTTGAAATATTCACTCTTTTTTGGTTATTGCAGTGTACCAGAAAGCCCCCCTTTAACATTTCCCAAAATGTGGTGCAGTAAATGATTTATTGCGCTTAATACAGCCTTAAGATTCAATGCATAATATTGTAAACGGTTGTACAGCCACCTGCACCAACAAGATGGTTCTGACCATGTAGGGCGGGGGTCCTCAATCTTACCCAGAAAGGGCCAGTATGGGTGCAGCCTTTCATTCCGACGAAGCAGTTCATCCCCTTATTCCAGGGGCGCGTGTATACATTTATAACGCCTGGGGCTGGGCCCAAAAGCGAGGAAGTGGTCTACGAATTCAGAATGCAGGCAATTTAAAAATTCACTATATCACGAAGTCTCACCTGCATCAAATATAAACCAGTGTATAGGCCAAGAACAACATTTCGCAAGAAAGTGACCGATGCAAAAAAAAAAAAAAAGTAATATTGGATGCGGAACGACACAGACAAAAAAATGTCCTACTTAATAAGATAATACCATGTCTGTTTAATGTATTCACAAAGGGTTATAGCGTCGGCCTTAGAGCCATCTAATTATTAAAATCAAGGCGATATTCATATGACTTTTTCCTTTTGAGAGACCTTGCTCGCACACAATATGACAGTCGTCCTGAATCACTGTCCGATCGCGCCAGTTTCTGGGAGTCCCGGGAATCTCTACTCGCTACTTCAGTTTGAAAACTTTAAGCGCAGGGTCGGTGATGGAAACGATGGTTGTCGATCAAAATCTTAAAAACCTGATACATCTGACGTCCTGACTGCAGTCCCCCACATTTTTAAAATCTGTTAAGTTTTGGAAATCAGCCAGTATGTACCAAGCATAGTGTAAGATCAAGTTAACGTACTGTAATAACGCGAATAGTCACTGTTACGTTTAACTGATGCCGCTGTTCGATTTTTCCTATTTGGGGCTACTACTTTACGCAGTTAGGTGCCCTCACCAGTTGGGAGTTATTTTACTGCATTACTTTTGGCGAATAAGGTTAATTGTTATTCGATTTGGTTGGGGCTGAAGAGTCCCCTTCAAAATGAAAAGATGAAAAACCGGGTTTTTCTGGGCTCTAGTGGCCGTCTGGAAATGCAACAGGAGAGTTTTGATACTGACGATGACGAGGAATAGACAGTTTTGGTGATGTCGATGTGCGCCTGTGATCCGGCGCCTTCTGTGAAGCACAGAGTTATTACAGTACATTACACTCAATGGCCAGCCAACCCAGAAAAGTCTCATCAAATTGAATGTACAATTGTGCTTAAAAGTTTGCATACCCAAGCTGAATTTGTACAATGGGTAATTTTTATTATTTTTTTTTAAGAAAACATGAATGGCCAGGCAAAACTCATTTCTTTTATTTCTTATTGGATTCATATCCAACTGTAGGTCATGTAGAATGGCACAATCATCAAATAAACCATGGCAATTGGGGGGGGGGGGGGGGGGGGATGAAATAAACCCTGTTCAAAAGTGTGCATACCCCTAGCTTTTAGTACGGTGTATTGGCCCCCTTTAGCATCAATTCCAGTGTGCAGTCTTTTGAGATAGAAGTCAATGAGGCTCCTAATTCTGTCAGGTGGTACAGCTGCCCATTCTTCCCAGCAAAATGCCTCAAACTTCAGAAAATTCTTTGGTCATCTCGTATGAACTGCACGTTTGAGATCTCGCCAAAGCGGCTCGATGATTTTGAGGTAAGGAGACTGTGATAGCCACTCCAGAACCTTCCCCTTTCTCTTCTGTAACCACTGGAGGGTCAACTTGGCCTTGTGCTATAGATCATTGTCATGCTGGAAAGTCTAAGTACGTCTGCCAGTATTTTCTGATGGCATGCTGCATTCATCTTGCAATCAATTTTTCACGAGATTCCCTGAGACTTGAGAGCTCACACACCCCCAAAACATCTGAGAGCCACCACCCCGCTTTACAGTGGGAATGGTATATATTTCACCATGGACCTAGTCGACTGCTCTCCAAACATAGTGCTTATGGTTGTGATGATAAAGTTCAATTTCGGTTGTGAGGAGAGTCAAGGTATTGTCTGGCATATTTTAGGCGGTCTTTTATTGTGGGATTGGCGCAATAATGGCTTCCTTTTAGCAACTCTACCATGCAGCTCATTGTTGTTTCAGTACCTCCTAATTGTGCTCCTTGATACGACCAAAACCATCTTTTTCCAGAGCATCCTGCATTTCTCTTGAGGAGGCTTGTGGATTTTTCTTTGTGTCCCAAACTATTCTCTTGGCTGTTTGGGTTGAAACATTTCTTGGCCCACCTGACCTTGGCTTGGTATCAGCGTATCTCCTAATTTTCCACCAGTTAATCATGGACTGAACAAGAATGACTGGGATTTTTAAGTCTTTGGATATCTTTTTACAGTAGGGAAAATCAGTGTTGAACATGTAAACATTTTTCTCATATTTCTACTGGCTATTGAAATGACATTTTCACCAGATGTTGGCAACAACCCAAGTAATCCACACATACAAAGAAATCAGAACAAATTATAACACATAATTTATGGACTTAAGTGAAATGACACAGGGAAAAAGTATTGAACATGCTTACTGAAATCTATTTAATACTCACTTGAAAAGCCTTTGTTGGTAATGATAGCTTCAAGACGCCTCCTGTATGGAGAAACTAGTCGCATAGATCGCTCAGGTGTGATTTTGGCCCATTCTTCCACATAAACCGCCTTCAAATCTTGAAGGTTCCGGGGGCCTCTTCTATGAACTCTGATCTTCAGTTCTTTCCATAGATTTTCAATTAGGTTCAAATCCAGTGATCGACTGGGCCGTTCTAGCAGCTTTATTTTCATTCTCTGAAACCAATTGAGAGTTTCCTTGGCTGTTTTTGTTTGGGATCATTGTCTTGCAGAAATGTTCACCCTCCTTTTATCTTTAGCATCCTGGTAGATGGCAGCAGATTCTTTTCAGGAATGTCTCCGTTCATTCTCCATTCATCCTTCCTTCAATCATATGAAGTCTGCCAGTACCCTATGCTGAAAAACAGTCCCACACCATGATGTTCCCACCTCCAAACTGGAGTGTTGGTATGGAGTTTTGGGGGTGATGTGCAGTGTCGTTTGTCCTCCAAACATGGTGTGTGCCGTGACATCCAAAGAGTTAAATTTTGGTCTCATCTAACCAGACCATATTCTTCCAGTGTTTCATAGGCTGTCCAAATGTTGCTCAGCAAACTTTGAAGGAGTTTCAACATGCTTTCTCTTCAGCAATGGAGTCTTGCGCGGTGAGCATGCATTGAGGCCATGGCAGTTGAGTGCATTACTTATTGTCTTCTTTGAAACAACAGTACCCACTAGTTCCAGGTCTTTCTGAAGCTCTCCATGAGTGGCCCTTGGCTCTTGGACAACTCTTCTGATTATTCTTTTGACTCCTCTGTTAGAAATCTTGCAAGGAGCACCTGGTTGTGGCCGGTTTATGGTGAAACGATGTTCTTTCCACTTTCGGATTATGGCCCCAACTCATTGGAACATTCAGACGTTTAAAACGTTTGTAACCCATGTCATCAGCAATGTTTTGCAACAATGAGGTCGTGATTTTTCAGTGCAAAACAAAAATAATACACCATAAATACAATCCATTTGTTACATGGTTAGTGTTTATTTAAAATACTCCATCTGGAAATGATTTCAATAAAAACCGTCGAAGTTCACAGCTAGTAGCCTACATAGTAAGCAACGACAACCAAAAAAAAAAAAAAACAATAATTTGACCTCCTCAGTCTCTATGTGGTTATTTTCCTTTGCACCACATGGAAGCAAGTCTCAAACGGTTCTGCCGCCAGCAAAATGGTGTGACGCAGAATCAGCCAAAGGAGTGTACTGTCTGTATGCAGAGCAGGGTCAGAGGTCACGACTGCCAGGGTCAGGAACATCGCTGGGGCTTGTAACTCTTGCCCCTATGATAGTACAACATGAGAACGTCGGATTCCCACCAGGTTGTCCGCACTGAAGGACCTTCGAATGGCCGCCTTGCTCAGGTCTTTGTACTTGTCCTCACACAGTCTGGAGATGGCCTGCACACCAGCGGACAGGACAGAGAACAGCAGAAGGAAGAGACACTGAATGACTGCAGGCGTTGCATATCGCTAGACTCAGTAATTAATCATTACCACAGCCCAACGAAGTTGGAGGAGGTTATGTGATCATTACTGTTTGTCTGTAGGTTGGTTTGTTGGTTTGTTTGTAAGCAGGATTACGCAAAAAGTTATAAATGGATTTTCCTCAAATTTGGTGGAATGATTAAGTATTGTTCAAGGAAGAGGTGATTTGATTTTGGGAGGTCAAGGGCATGCAAAAGGTCAAAAACACATTAAAAACATATTTGCGCGAAGACTAAAGGACTGCATAAACACGGGTTGCTAGCTAATACTGGCAAAAATAACTGAGTAGCGGTACTTGCGCTCTCTGAGCACAGCTCTAGTTTGTACAGCACTGTTCTTCTGTACTCTAATGCACTTTGGTGTCTGTACTGCTCAACTCTCCACTCCTTCAATGTACTCTAGTGTCTTGTACCACTCTACTCCACTCCTGTCCTGAAAGCTCAACTCTCCCCTCTGGCATCAGCAATGTTCTCCATTCCCCAAATCAAATCTAGTGGCTGAGCAGCTCAACTTTACACTCCCAAAATCCACTCTAGTGTGTGTAGTACTCTACTCACCACTCTCATAATCCACTCTAGTGCATGTAGTACTCTACTCACCACTCCCATAATTCACACTAGTGCATGTAGCACTCTACTCACCACACCCATAATCCACTCTAGTGCATGTAGTACTCTACTCATCACTCTCATAATCCACTCTAGTGCATGTAGTACTCTACTCACCACACCCATAATCCACTCTAGTGCATGTAGTACTCTACTCATCACTCTCATAATCCACTCTAGTGCATGTAGTACTCTACTCACCACACCCATAATCCACTCTAGTGCATGTAGTACTCTACTCATCACTCTCATAATCCACACTAGTGCATGTAGTACTCTACTCACCACTCTCATAATCCACTCTAGTGCATGTAGTACTCTACTCACCACTCTCATAATCCACTCTAGTGCATGTAGTACTCTACTCACCACTCCCATAATCCACTCTAGTGCATGTAGTACTCTACTCACCACTCCCATAATCCACACTAGTGCATGTAGTACTCTACTCACCACTCCCAAAATCCACTCTAGTGCTCATACTACCCAACTCAATGCGCCAATAATCCACAATGGTGTATATAATGCACTAATTTCCACTCCCATAATCCACACTGCTGTACATATAATGCTCTACTATCCACTCCCATAATTCACACTGGTGTATATGATACTCTGCTCTCCACTCCCATAATCCACACTGGTGTATATAATGCTCTACTATCCTCACCCATAATCCACACTGGTGTATATAATACTCTACTCTCCACGCCCATAACCCACCCCTCTCTCAGTCTGCAGTGTTCCACTCCTCTCAACTAATTCACTCCAGTGTCCATTTGAGTCTGCGCCCCTGAGTTTCCCAGGTACCTCTAGTTTCTGGGCGCGTTCCTTGCTCAGCGGTTCGAGAGGGAAGCTCAGGTTGTTATCGTCAGCCAATGAACGAAGGTCAAAGTAGTACTTGGCATAGACACTCGCCGGGACATTAATGTTGAACTGGAGCAGCTCTAAGAAGTGCCTCTCCATCTCGTTCCTGAGGGAGACAAACAGAGTGTTCGGAGTCTTTGATGACCCCATTCTCATAACATTCATTTCAATTCATTACACTCAGCAACATGAAAAATAAACCAAAACACCCCTACCAAAAAAGAAAAACCTGAAATTTACAAACATGAAAAAGTAAAAATAAATAAATAAATAAAAAATACCACTCTCATATTATCACAAGTCCTTTGACTGGCCGCACCCATCACAGTACATCAAGTTCCACAATTCATCAATATATTCATTAGTTTGTTGCGTCGATAATCCAACCTCTGTAAAATAAGATGACCCACTTGAGCCTGTATAATTTTGGGCCCGTGTTCCTCCTGAGCCATACGCACAATTTTGGTGGCCCAAGTATAGAGGCCAAAAGAGAGCGAGAGAATGGGCGAGCAAGATGAGGTTCCTTTAACATGGCTAACCACAAACGCTTTACAGAATGTCCGCAAAAAAACACGCAGAAACTTCTGCAACAGCAATGGAAATGGCTGAGGGCACAAACACTGATGCTTTAGCCAGCTGAAAAGGCAAGTCGCAGAAAGTCAACATCTGACAGGCAAGATCACTGGCTCTGTGCTTGTGATCTACTTTCAGGAATAGCACTCAAGTAAAAGACACGCCAGGATGCTTAAACATTTTCTTTTATACCAACAGAAGATAAACAAAGCGAGAGTGAAGTGGAGCCCACGCTCTGTCCAAGATATTCATGAGGGCACTCTGACAGCAAAAACACACCCAACGTCTACTCTGCAAAGAAACAGGCCTGCATATCAGAGCGTGTAATGATTCCGAGCAACAGAAGCTTAAATGTAAGCTACAAGGTCACATCAAAGGTTTCAGATATCATTACTAATTTTCCTGGAGAACGCATTTCATATGTATACACCAGTACCAAAAAAGGTTTTGGGGAAAAAGACCCCATTTTCCAAATACAGCCCTTTACAATATGAAATGTAGCAGACTTTCTCAATTGAAATTTGGTGTTAAAGGCTGACCTCGCACCAATTAAACCACGGACATAATTTCCGAAGCCTTTTGAGCATTTTCCATGCATTTCAGAGTGAAAACATTTTTTACAAATGGTTTATTTTCGGCTCTATGGCATGTTTGGCTGTCTAAAAACACAATAGTTTATGTTTATTCATATTGAGACCAACAATCCTAGCCATAATTGGGAAAATGTTAGGAGAACCTTTGTATGTGACCTTTAACACAGTTTCAAACCATAACGAAAGATGACACTCTTGGCAAGGTCCAAGTACCCCATAGCACAGTCAAATTTGAACCAGCACATCATCCAAGTGACTGTATCCAACACCCAAGTGTAGCCATTGGCCGGCTAATGGCCAACAGCAAGAATAGCCATGGGCTAGCCAAGAACCCAGCAAGCTGATTGTGTATCTATTGGCTAGAAATAGTGCCACACTGACCAAAATCCTGGTACACAAGTATAGCTAACGGAAGCCAACCATCTTGCTCACAAATGTAGCCACTGACTGGCAAATAGGGCAGCTCACAGCAAAAGGCTTTCCAATATACGTCTGCACCTCGATAAAGAAGCGCCTGGAGCCTGTCACCTTGGCAGTGGCATCCAGGATGTTTACAGCATGTGGGGGGGGGTGGGGGGGTGCGAGAGGAGCAGCTGGTCGCCAGGGGCAACTAATGGAGAGTCCAGGAAGCAGGGCTATTATCTGGGAGCCGTGAGAGCACTCGAGTCGGCCAGCCGCAGCTCTCAAAGAGGCTTCAATACAGGCAGAAAATAAACCAACAAGCCTGTGATGTTGAGAGAGGAACAGACACAGAAACGCAAAAACACACACACAGCCGGACCAATACACACATCCACTCGCGCACACAGACACACAAATACACAGACATATCAAACTGGAAGATGCAGAACATAAAAAAAATGGGAGAATATAAGTACTCTTCGTGCAGAAACGGGCTTTAACCGCGTTGAAATTGCGTCTACGGGCCCAAACGCGGAGGTCCGGGCGGCAGCTCGGGAGAGGAGCCCTTTCATGCGAAGCCGCGTGTTCCAGGACAATTATTTTCCCAGAGCCCTCGATCATAATGAGAGCCGCCATTGTCTTTCCGCAGGGATATCGCCGGTTGAATGAGCAGCAATATGGTCAGGACATGACGCTCGAACAATGAACTGTAATTGCATGCACCTTCCAAAACACGAAATATAAACCTGTGCGCGTGAGTATATATCGCAGCTTAAAGAGATTCCGGCTATATCCAGCTGTTACTCCAGACTGGTTAACCGTCTTTGTAAAGCTGCTCCTGTTCGTACATGGCACCAAACAGGGGAAGGGCCGGCCATGGGCAGTTGGACAAAATATTGATCAAGTGTTATTGATATCACTTGGTGATTTTTTGACATTTTTTAAACAAGACAGTAAATAGAAGTGTTTTAACGACATCAAATATCTCACAGTCTTACTGAGGGATGGTGATTGCTGACGCCATGAGCGTTTGGCCAGTTGGCTCCAGGACAGGTCAACCTGACATTAAAGCGTAGTTTTCAGGTGCCGTCGCCTTGTACAAACCGGAGTCGGACTGAGCGATAGAAAATCCATATGTGGGCATGACTTGCAACACTATACTCTCAGAACAATATGATAGTGACATAAGCCATCCACGATTTGGTCCATAAAAAAACAGTGATATATTGTCCAAATAACACAATAACTTTTCTAGCTGAAGGAAATGGACACTGTGACCTCGCTGTGGAGAAAAAAAATGATCGCCCTCATGTTTTAACTTTGCTGTCACCGCTGACTCGCATTCAGATGGACGGCTGAAATGCTAATACTGGGACCAACTGGCCAACCACTCAGGCCTTAGTGAGAAATGTTTGGCTATAAGACCATGGAGAACTGGGCTCAAATATGTAGCCTAGTTTTGGCAGGCGGAGCCAAATGCAGCTCCACCGCTGCCCTCCCACCCCCCCCCCCCTCCCCCAAACACACTTACATGTCCTCCACAGTTATGTCCTTCAGGATCTGGCAGTAGTCAACGTTCCACACAGCCTGGTCATCCCACACTTTGGACGCGAGCAAGATGGCTCCCAGGACAATGCGCTTCCAGTTGCAGGGACAGATGTCAATCTCTGCGTAGGTCAGCAAACGCTCCAGGTACACCTGTCCCGGAGAAAGGCGGTGAGCTGATTCAAACTCAAACTCAAACTCAAACTCAAACTCAAACTCAAACTCAAACTCAAACTCAAACTCAAACGCACGCACACACACATCATATCTGCACTCACATCTGGTGAATACATGCACAAGCACTTTTTCATACGCACGAGCACATGTGAACACACACACAGGAGTGCAGGCAAGCAATAATACACACAGATAGACATACACACAGTATTACACAAAGAAAATGTGTTTAATTCAATATTACTGTATAAAGTCACTCAGACCTACAGATGGTGATAATTATTTTAATAGACCTTCCTCTGGAGTGTGAGCGGTGAGAAACATCGCGAGAACTGAGAGACGGGGATATTTTTGGCTTGTGTTGCTCACAGTGAAATGACAGAGGTTTCTGTAGGGACAAATTAGTGCAGTAGTGTGACAACTTTCAGATGATGTGACAGTGGTGCAGAGTACAGTGGAGTTAAGGCTCCTAAACACAAGGTTTGGCACATGCATGAAAAAATTGAATTATAAAGGATGGTTTCAACCTGCGATTATAAGTTGAACATGATTATTCCCTTTTTTTTTTTTTTTAGTGCTCTTGAGTTTTCTGTATTATTTTTGAGTACTCTTATGCTCTATTGAAGAACTTCTTCCAAAAACACCAAAAATTAAGACAAGATTCTTCTGATTTTGAATAGTAGTGTATACACACATACACGAAAATATTATCCACATTTTTTAAAAATATATATAGTGCGCTCTAATGCATAACACGCACATGCACATACTGATAAATGCAATCATCCGAGGACATAACTGAAAAAACACACCTGGGCACAGGCATATAAGTAATACAATCATTCATTAAAACTACAGAACATGAAAACAGAGTAGGGTGTGTTTTATGAAGTTTTCATTCCCAAGATCCTCTGTAGGTCTATCAGTACTTCCCCATTATTCCTCTTAAATACACTTTCACAGTCTTAAAAATATACAAGCATATGACGAACATCAAATAAAATTACTATGATAGTCCTTTTCAGTACAAGAACTCAGCCGAGGGTGAGTCGAACAAGCAGACCTCACGAGGCCACTGGCATTGATGTTGCTCGATAGGGGTACATCGCCCTCTGGTGGCTGATTGAAACATGGTATTGGCTCGAGCTTATCCATTCCACATTACACGTCCATTGGAAGAGTATTCCAACGAGCTTGTAGCACTATGCAAATGTCCACTGCACTTGAGAAGACAATGTCTCTAATTTGGTTCACAATAACCAGATGGTCTGCAGTCTACTTTTTAACACAACTGGAGGCCGAGTTCGTCATACACTGAACCACCTGGCGTCTGCCGTCGTCTGATAACTTTTCGACGTTAAGGCTCTAGCGCCCCAAAAAATAAACTGGTTTTGACGAAACTTCACATGCAGCATCATTACACCAAGGACCAGCTTGTGGTTGCATTTCAGGCCAATCCAACTCAAGATGGCCGACAAAGGCCATTATCTAGGATTTGGTCCTGATAACAAAACAACATGTTTGCTAACCTGATGGCTTCTGTATGTTCCCTACACACCACTGAGAGTTGACTAACTGTACTCCTGTTGGGTTCTGCTTCCCGAGAAGCTCTAGTGCTGGTCCATACGTCCATTAACGACAGCAGTTAAGCCGCAAATGATGAAAACACTTTCCAAACATGAGTGATGACTGGACTCGCCTCTCTCGAGTTGGTATGTACAGCGTTACAAGGCATTATTCTCAGCAGATGCTGACTCTCTTGTGCAAACCCATTCATACGTACATGCATATAATTTTAAAACTATTCAATTAACCAACACTTGAGCACGTCATGTCCACAGCCTCAGAACAGAGGCCTGTTCAGAAAGATGCGGCGGAGGCAGCGATTGTCTGGTCTACTCACCAGGGTGACGATGGCGCACTCGGCGGTGAGCTGGGCAGCGCTGAACAGGGTCCGTACGAAGCGGTAGATCAGCTTGTGCTCGGGGTCGATTCGGGAGTAGTCGTCGGGTACGCGGTCTCTCTGCAGAGCAAGCAAACGGCCACAGGTATGTGTTTCTGTGCAACAGTCCCTGTGCAGTCGCCTTTCATCCTCAGACATTTAAACGCACTCACCCGCCTTCCTGCCGGACATCACCCATTGGTACAGCTTTTCTCTGGCCATATTTTATGAAAAACAATTTCTCATTTCTCAAACCTTGCCCACCTTTATACGGACAGATATGCATCCCTGCCTCAGCAAGCTAAGGATATGCCAGCTCTAAAAACGCTTGATCTGAAACCCACATGTTCACTCATTCAAATACACAGATTAATGAAAAACAGCAGCGAGACCATCACCTTCTCCAAAGGTTGGTGGCCATTTAGTACAATGCTTCTATGCGCGGCACACGCATGCACACGCTCACACACATGCATGCTCACACACACACACGCTCTCTCACATACGCACGCTCACACACACACACGCACGCACGCTCACACGCACGCACGCACGCACTCGCTCACACACATGCGTTCAAACACACAGACACATACACACATACATACATACACACACACACACGCAGTCTGTGTAGTAGTCCGTCAAGTTGCAAAAGTACAAGCCCAGCCATATGAATTTTTCACCTCTGGGGTGAGTTCAACGGCCCAAATGTACTGATACATTACTGAACAGAAGATTTTGAATAAACTGTCTGCAGAGACCGATGTGTAACAGAGGCTCCCACTCCAAGGAGGTGGTAGGCAGCCAACATTCAATATGGCGGCAGACATGAAGCCGTTTCAGAGCAGCTTGTGCCAAGGCATTTTCAGTGACTTTGGCTTGATTCAGCAATCAGGTTGTCTGTAAACGGCTAACAAAACCGATATGTTCAAGGGTAAATCAACTAACTGCAAACGTAAACTGCATGTTGAATAGACTACAGCATGCCAACAATAACATTAGCTAACAAAAGCATTGTTTGACTCACCCTTGATTTAAGCAGCCACAGTCTCTTAGAGAGTCCTGCCGGCACTACAGCTTAAAATGAGCCAATAAGGCTTTACCATAAAGCTGAAGACCAAAAAAACTGTAATATGACTTAGCACTGCTTAGCACTACCGGGTAAAATCTTCTAAGGAGCCAACAATCACTGATCACCCATACCAAGTACCTGCTACAAGCCTTGGTAGTTCAATGCTTTTTGCTTCGATATGCCCTAATGTGTGCATGTGTTTCTGCAGTTCTGTAACATAACTGTACACCACTGAGCAAGTTTGTAGATTCAGAAGCACATTTCATGAAGACATCTTCTGCGAACTTGAAAGAAAGTGTGGTTCTTTCCAGCGCGCTAAATTTATACCAACCCCGTACAGGAGTGCTCAGAGACTTTTATTACCACTGGCTCTGAAAGACTTGATATGGTAGAGAAACAGTGGAGAAGGTGTAGCAGGCGGGTGTTTGAGAAATTAGTCTGATGTGAGCAGAGAAATATTTATGATCCAACACTGCCCTCTAGTGGAGCGCTGCAGAAGCACAGGGCGTCCTGAAGTAAGCATCAAACCGCAATCCAGTAGACATCTGGTGTTCCTTTTGATCAATAATACTTTAGATTGTGTGTGCACAAGCATGCATACGAGCGTGAGAGAGATGGAAGAGAGAGACGAGCTAATTAAAAGGGTCTGTTTAACAGGTCAGCCATAGATGCACTTATGCACTCCCAGCTTCCACACAAAACAGATTCTCCAAATCCCCCTGATACTCTTCCTCCTCCCCCCGACCCCCCACCCCCCACTCACCGATAGGGGGTGCTTCTTCTCGTCAAATATGTCCAGCGATCGGTCCGAGTCTCTGTGGGGAGCAACAGCCTTTGTTATCCCCGTCAACACAACCGCAAACCACCCCAGCATAACCCTGCGCAAACCCCACTTACGCACTGAACACTTCCACACACACATGCGCACACAATGACTCAGTTGAGTTATGAAAGCTGCACTTTTCACATGACCTGAGAGCTGATCACAAAACACAAAGCCTCCTAAGATCCCAAATCAGGCTGAAAATGATCGTGAGTACCAGTTGGCAGAGAGTTATTTCTAATTTTCCCCATGAAGAGTGTTGTTACCCTTGCACATAGTAGGCAGACTGAGCAAACATGCCATCTCATTCCACACACCTCCCAAAATGTGAAACCAGCAGCTTCTTGCTGTGAGGTGACAATGCTCCGCCGTGCAAACCAATTTATTCATGGTGAGCACCATAATTCATTGGAAAGTGATTTTTTTTTTGGTCATTGGTCATTTGGTCATCAATAAGGACCCTCTTCCAATCACCTGCGACCCACAGAACAAAACTGAAACAAATCTAACAAAAAATGTCGGCAGTAGAGAAAGAACAGTAAATTGAGGACAAACTGATGGACAGAAAGGAGTGAGACTCATCCGGTAGAGTGGGTGTATAAAAGAGGATTACTCTCTTCTACATTACTATAGAGGATCCAATATTTCTCATGCATTTCTTGCTTAATGGTTCATTAAACACCGGTGAAAACATTTTAAGCTAAAGCTAACAGTCTGCAACCTAATTGTTGTGGTTTCCTTTCAAACTCAAGTGTTTAAGTACAGGACCCAAATAAAAAACTGGGTTATTGCCAGGCTCAATATATCTCGGGCCAGAAAGCATTTCAGTGTCTTTGTGTTGACTCAGTTTAACAGCAAGTAACCAATCAACTTCCTTCATTTCGTACCAGCGGCAACCAACAGGTCATTAAATGCTTGGGAATAGTCACACTGCTTCCAAGCAGAAAACTTGTTTTGCCATAGAAAACAGAAGAAAATTGGCTTATTTATTATTAACTATAAAACACCACTATTGCGATGCAACATATCAAATTTTAATACACTTAGATGAAAACTGACTGTTATATGGGCATCTGAAGTTTTTGACCCCGCCCCCCCCTATATTTACACCAACAGCTTGGGGCGGGGGGGCTGGGGGGGGCACCGCTGCCCATGCTGTAGTGTTGCATATCAGACGATAGAGAACTGAAAGCTACATCTTGTGAGCTTAGTTTGAATTTCTATTTGACTTACTTAGTATTTAACAACCTGTGTACCAAATTTGGGAATGATTTCAAGATACTGCAGGCATTACGTTGCCAACTAATAAATAAACAAACCACACAGAACTAAAAACAATGCTTTCCGCAGATCCTCAGGGGTGAGGCACGAAGTCACTGTTTAGTGAATCATGGTTCTCACTGTATTGAAAGAAACAAGACAATTGGTTAAAATATGCAAATAACAATCATGGATCTTACCTGTTCTTTATGTGGTAGTATATTGCTAATGTTACACTGAAAAGGAAGGGAAAAGACAAACAGTTAGCAAACAAAAATCCCAGAAACCACAGGGGTTTTTGTTCAAGGCATTCTGGGAGATTACATTACAAATCATTTGTTGGCACAGCTGGCTGGCTTTGTCTGAAGTTGTCAGTGCGGTGGGACGGCCCATCGCATGAACACAATGGCTGAGTACGAGCAGAAGCCAAACAAGAAGCCCAAGTCAAAAGCACAGCCACTTAGCCCTGATTCTGGAGATATGTTGTCCTGTATCTTTTGACACCAACTTAAAAATACACATCACATTCGGCAGCAAGAACACTGGCCTCAGTGAATAATGATTTTTTTGTCCATTTACTGAAACACAAGCGATACTTCGAAGTCAAGGCTTGTTAAAGAGTCTGTGCACCTTGTTCTCAGTGCTTTAACTAGCTGTTGATAAAGGGTCCATTGAAACAAAACACACTTTATCAATGCGAGGCACTCGTTTTTTTAAATATTTTCAATTATTTGAAGCATTTTCAACGCTATTCTTGAGCGCCTCGCAGTTACGCGCCTCTGGCCCCTCGCCATTTTTTGGTGAGTGTCAAGTTGAAAACACTGCTACTCCGAAGCACCTCAATAATAAAGTTCCTCACGTCACCATCAATCTTTTTCCTTGCGGTTATCTGAAAGCAGAGGTGGAGCAACATTTTCCTTTAGGTTCCACTGTTAACAGAGACGGCACAGAAATCAGTTTTTACAGTTAGCGCTGTCTTTGCCCCCAACAATTTCACAAAAGTTCTTCTTTGCTTCGATGGTTTTCGAAGTATTTATATGTTGTCCGTAAGATAATTGCAAAAATGTATCGCCAGTTGGTAATCAAATAAACAATGTAATTAAATACAAGTGCAAAAACAGTAGTATGAATGTGGACTTTCTGCTGCGTTATTACGCGTTTAAACAAGAGTTGTCAGAAAGACAACAAAGCTCGCCGGGGGGCAAGGTTAAAGTTTTTCTGCACGCGGACGGACGCAGACGTGGACGCCGGGGGTACGACAATAGCTCTCCGGACGTTTATTCATCCCGGCGAGCTAATAACGTCACATCTAATATGCTGTGCGGCGGCCTACACCATCTTATAACATTTTCCTCCCATTGTAATTTTACGGATGGGAGAAGAAGCTCGAGTACAATAATGGTTGCGACAAAGACTAATGTGGAAGACGAGACCTCACGCTATTTGCAGTTTTCTCAAACTTTCTCCCAGTGTCTGCAAAGTGACTCAACAAGTAACATGATGAGTAATATAGTAATATGTTAACAACTGGACCAATCACCTGCCGCTCCACTCGTCTAAATCCCAGGCTTCCATTTACCTCCTTCTACTTCCTGTTATGATTCTGGAATTATAATAGGCACTAAAACAAATGATTCACTGCCATCTGAAGCCTTCAACTGGTACCAGGATAATTCTATATAAGGAAAAGATCTAAATATAATTAAGGAAGGAAATAAGTTGACTTTACATGGAATGAATGAAGCATTACCTCATTTTTACACGACTCATTATCACTGTTCATTTCATTCCAATAATCATTTAATCAAAGTATGGTGCAATCAATCCTTCAATTCGCACTTACAGGTTAGTTTCTTCATTACCATATTCAATATTTTCTTGTCTGCGATAATGAACTTCAAGCCTGAGGGACAGCTTAACACATCATGACCACAGAATTAGCATCTTTATGCATCGGTTCCGAAGATTAATATTAATACCAAGTGTGATGCATTTTTAATTTAATCACCTCCAACACGGCATTGAAACATAGCAAGACTATTTCGACAATGAGGAATATGCAGATTGGTCCCAAGCTTTCAATTTAATTCTGCCAGTTTAGCATTGCAGAACTGCATTATTAATAAAAACTAGCTCGAGCAGTTCTGAGGAACAGTATTAAGGACCAGAATGTGGCAACCAGTATCAGAATCCTTTGAATATTTGGATGAAATGTGCCTGGCCTGTGTACAGTATGTAACCCACACCTAAATTCAATTACAACGTGTAGATGAATTAGTCTTTTCAATTAACCATAACGTCAGTCATTTACAGGCACATAGCAGTCAATAGCGGAGGGCAGCCGTAGATCTCGAACAGCTTCATATCAAAATTCCAATTACGCAACACTAAGCCGGCGATGGATCACATGTAGATTCGCCCTGGGCGTAAGGTAGAGTGGGGATGGAAACGCCTTCCCCTGTATTTTTGTACCCCATGTTAACATTACCGTTTCCCTGGACTCATACCCATCCATACCAACTGAGATTTTCTATTGAAGAGATCGTCACAGGCAGTGCTGCTGCCAGAGGGATAGAAATATCGAATTTGGAACAACATATTATGTCGTTCGTCTGATACTGTAGTGGAAATACCAAAAGGAGAATGGGATTACTTCCGTTCAACAAAAAAGTATTACACAACAGGGCCGTACACACAGGGTACAATGCCCCCTTTAGAATATAGTCCCCATCCTCGCCTCACTTTGCCATTTACTTCAGGCTGTTGAAAATGGTAGCCTACAGTATATACAGAAACTGACAAGAGTACTTCAAACAGCTCATAAAATACTTAACCCCTTTGCGCGGAATACAAAATTTTGCCAATTTTTCCTGTTGTACATGAGCCTATTTAAGCTTTAGAACTCAAAATTTGTGACACAGAGATTTTTGAAAATTATTCAAGTGAAGCTAGACATTTGGAAATTCAATTACAGAATTGTTTAGGAATTAAATTTTGGAATTTACGGACGCCGGCGTCTACATCTGCAGAAAGGGGTTAATATAAACAATTTTTCCACTTGTTTGTGAAATCACTGTGCATTTTCTGATGGGACATTTTATCCCACAGTCGGGGGGTGAATCAATTTTTGTTAAATAATAATGTTTGGTTAACGATAACATTGAGGTTACAAAACGAGCAACATGATAATTCAGAGCACCTTCCCATAAACTACTCTTTCTCTTGGGCTACGTCCACACCTACACGTTTTAATCCAACGACGCATAACTTCTGCAACGTTTTCGCCAAACGTCCACACAATCCTGGCATTTTCACACGCAAAACGGAGACTCTGAAAGTGCTGCCGACACCGTTTCAGTTTGAAAACCCCTGGATTGCATTTTAGAGTAGACAGAGATCGTTTTCGTTTCAAAACGCTGCTTTAAATTAAAAACATATCAGTGTGGACATATCGTTTACACTCACTAATAACAATAAAGGTAAATTCAATGCCCCTCCCCCCAACTCCGCCCCATGTCACAGTGTCAGGTGAGCTCACCATTTGATGGTGCTTTTGAGGTTGGGCTGGCTGACGGTGCTGTCGTCTAAGAATATAGTGGAGCACGAGCTGTACTTCTTTGAGAGGGGGCTGGGGGACACCTGTGAAAGAAGAGTCCGTTAAAATGGGCCTGTCAAAGGGGCTGGGACAGTCAGCTAACCTAGTGAGCTGTGATGCCATGACTAATGCAAATCAGTGCAATGGTGTCCCTGTGAGATGAGAAGGCAGAGGGGTTGTGGACACTGCAGTGGACCAAGATCATCTCCAAGAGTTCAGGGATACACAGGCAGGTGCACCAAGAAATCGCGCCATTAAAACCAACGGAAGCCCATGTCAGCTTTATATTTTTCTCCATTACATAGCGTTCGTATACAGATTTTAGCCTCGTTAAAAGAGTAAAATGTCATTGGTAATGCTAAGCAAACAACTATGAGGAGATTTAAGCAGTCAGCCTTGCACATACAGCTGTCCTACACCTGTTCGTACAGAGGAACTATGACACATTCCTCACACAGACCGGCTGTGTGAAATACTGCTGAGAAAATCGCACTATAAATATCCCGCGATCACAGATACACACGCTCAAGATAATGGCCTAAAATGTCACTGTATCGAGTGACTGTGGATGTGTAAATCTTTAGTAAAGCTCTCATAGACTGGAGCTGAGCGTGGCCCTGTCAGTCTCTCTGAGTCTAGTTAGCCACTAGGAGGAGCTCATCACAGCCTACCAGCTCCAGCACAAATACAACCAACGGCAGAATTATAAGCACAAGTCATGTAAATGGAGAAAAATAACTTGGGAAAAAAAAATTATTTTAAATACTGAAATTTACACAAAGAAAGAACTATTAGAGTAACAGCATTTTTCCACAAAAACTGCAAAAAACATTTACTTATAAACAATGCAGAGTCTAATGCTCTCAGAAAAACCTCAAGACCTCGATGATGGTTTATTGTAAAGATTTTGAGTATATAAATTCAACTGGCCCTTGACCCGCTGAGTCAATAAGGTGGCGTTAACTCCATTGTCCGTTCACGTCAGTTGTCCGTGAGCAATTTTACCAACAATCAAATATTAATCGAATTTGCAAAAACTTGCTATGCAACATCTTTAGCACAAACTACTGTGGGACTGCATTTCAGCCCCACACACCCATAAGTGGTCATACTGAAATAGGACATGGTTTCCCATACATTGGAGCCTCAATATATAATTAATTGTTTATAGTGTTCATTTGGTAAAACCATTTTCATTGAAAGGGTGCCAATAATTCTTAAGCTGACTCTATCTATGAATCCACAGCACTGGTAGTGCCAAGAAAGCTTGTTAAGCACATACTCGAGGCTGACGCGCTCGCTGAGCGTAGCCAGGAAGCTTCAGTTGGTGACAGCAGACTACTGCTTCTGGCAGTCAGTCATAGCAGTTATATGCCAGAGCTGCATTGCCCAGATCAGAGGGGGAGCACAGGGCATGATGGGAAATGCAGCTGACCCCAGATGGTTTGAAAAGGATCTGGCGACTGACACACATCAATGTAATTGCCTGCCATTCTCTCCCCACTGAAGAGCAGGTTGTTCTGACTGGGCTTCCCCGACATGACGATGAGCTAAGCTCTGATTGGCCGGAGCCGAACACAAGGAAGGTTGTGTTTGTCCTATGAGGGGGATGGAGGTGCTGAGGTCGAGCAAGGCAGGGGGAGGAAGCAGCGCCCACTGACAGAGCATAAGTCTGTTTGTGATAAATAAAATGGCAGAAATCCCAAACCACCAATTTCAAATTCTGAAATGGGGAAAAGGCAGCCTCGCTAACGCGGGCGGGACCCCTCAGCCCCGTGCATGCGCAAGCATGCGTACCTAATGTGTTAAATACAGCCAATGGAAGCAGACACAATCACACAGAATGGAAATTCAAGATGGCGGCTCTAGCAGCCATATTTGATTTTGGATCACGTCCAAAAAAGATAGGCTTGTGTAGTAACTGTACCCCGATGTCCTCACCAAAAATCATGATGATCGGTGATGGCATTTTTCAGTTATCGCACAGAATCAAATGTGGACGGACAGACGGACTGACACCGAGCACGATGACAATACTCCACAGCCTCTTTCAGGGCTGAGGGATAAAATGAATTGTAAACTTGGGATGTTCAAAGTGAACTTTCTCCAGGCTGGTAGATAAAATGGAGACAATTAGGGGGGGGGGAATATTTTATATATATATATATATATATATATATATATATATATATATATATATATATATATATATATTTTTTTTATAATAATATGACTCCACTAAACCACTCCCTTCTTTTACAACCTGACTTCAACAATGTTCACAGTTTAACAATTTAATTAATACAGTCACCAAAACAGGCCTTTTCAATTCCACTCATTGTACAACAGAATACACTCCGTTTTCTCTGCATTTAATTGGGTTACTTACGTGATTTATGTGATTACTTTTCCTTTTATCTCGTACTGGAAGAAAACCAAAAAAAGGAGGACAGTGTTAATAACGAGAGTAAAACATCGTTAACCGAGGACAGATAAGTTAATTACAAAGCAGGTATAGCAACTATTCAACGTCAATTTAAGGAGGCAGGTCTTTTAACCCAAGTCACTATGACACACTGGATTTTTCCTTCTCATCCAACTGCAAAAAAGGAAAAAAAAACCTCAAGAATAAAAGCAGTCAGAATGTGAATGACTGTAGTTAGGCGACTGATAATTCTGTTCATTCACAAACTGGTTAAAAAAAAACATCCATTCGAAGAGCGCTTTGATCTCATAGACAACCAGATAAACTTCTTTAATCAAAGATTTAAGCAGCTTTCACTCCGGACGTGAAACGAATTTTTCGCGCGACGGTTTACTGCATTGACTTTGAATGTAATCTGTCGCGCGAAAAATTCGTTTCGCGTCCGGAGTGAAAGCTGCTCTAGAGCAGTTATGCAAGCAAGTTTATAAAACGCTGCCTTTGGGGATAACAGCATCTGTTGCAGTAACCCAAGACTGTAGTGGACGGTGATAAGTCTGGGTGCCCTTAAGTGGCTCCTACATTTAGCTCAGGCAGCCTGAGGCGATGGGTGCCGTTTTATCATTATTAAAGTAAAGGGAATATGCAGAAAGAGAGCAAAACCAGCCACGGCGAAAAAGCACATTTTGACAACTCAGGATGCCTACAATGATTATTTTAATTATTTTGACACAAACAATGCACATTAACACGCTTCTGTAAACGTGTCCAAATTAGCCAGGAAGGCTTATTTCCCTTGTTTGTCCCTTAGCTCAGTATTTTAGCTTTGGGAGGACGCAGCTGGACGGCACTCACAGGGAAAGACCGACACAAAGCGAGCACTACAGAGAGAGGATCAGAGCAAGGACACATTTCTCAAGAACGGAACGTGATTTAATGGTAATATTTATTATCAGACAAAGAGTGACATTTTACTGATGTCCATAAATCTGATAGAAGTGTTCTATCAGTAAGGAACAATTTTATAAACCCGCAAATTTAGATAGCAATCTTGCATCTATTTATCATTGCAATGCCGGTGAGACCATCGGTATGACAGCAGAAAGCAAGAGATTAAGAATTTAGGGGGGGGCGTCAGTATAAAACAGTGGTCGCCTCAAATGATATTAGGGTTGACAACAAGAAGCACCAATTCTGAAGTAATTTAGAAGAGCACGGACATCAAAATAAAGGGATGCTAGTATCAAAGAGCTGGCATTATGTTTCCTCTGCAAATTCACATTTATCTTGGCCACTGAACAGCAACACGGTACTGCCCTGTAATGTTAGAACAGAGGACAGGCTCTTGAGAACACTGATATACAATTACCAGGTTTGTCAAACTTCTTTGTACCCAGAGAGCAAGCTAAATCCCAGTTTAAACCAAGGGTTTTTAAATCCCTGCAACAAGAGCAAGATGTTCCAGAAATTCGGAGGCAAAGCAAAAGATAAAAGGTCAGTCCAAGCCAGTGAGACACAGCCTGTAGGTTTTCATTCCAACTCAAATTTGGCTCACAACATTAGTCACTCCTTGGGTCTTTGAGTTGGAGTGGGAACCAACAGGATGTTTTTTTTTTTTTTTTTTAACTGGAGCAGGGTAGGGCAACTCAGGAATAATCAGGTAAGGGTTTTGAATCCTGGCGATCCGTCCTCTTTTGGTTACCTCCCTCATAAAAGGGTGCCAATTTCAAATGGATCTTGAATTCCGATTTTGTTTGCAGCATGATGAGACCAAGTGCCCCCATGGAGTATGTAGGCATTCACTACTCCTTTTTTATACCTGAATTGGGTCTGATACAATCAGCCAAATGTCAGAGAGCGTGTGAATTGACACCCAGAAAAATAAAAGGCGTTGAGAAGTTCACTAATCAACAGTGAGGTCAACATCTTGTCACCTTTTAAAAAATGAATATCAACTGGCTGTTCCTGTGTACTTTGCCTGAATAATGATCAAGCCATTCACTTACCGACAAGTCAAAACCGATGTAATCACTAAGACGTATAAGGATTAAGAAGTAAGACAGAGAGGTAGATTTGCCCAACTAAGCTGCAATGTGAAACTTAAAGAATGGCAACAATGCGAGTAATTAGAAAGAAAATCTAAATCTTTTACATCTCCCATTGAAGCATTTTTTCAGAAAAAAATAACTGAAGATTCATGAAATTTAAAAAAAATACATTTTAAGATGAAACATGATTTATTTTGAGCGTTCGAAAACATACACTTATGCCGGAAAACACTTTTAGCCAATTAAACCATCGTTGAAACGTGAATTACATTCAAATTCGCAATGGCCAAACGAACTCAAAACCAAGCAAACCCATTTACGCATATCTGTGCAGTTTTGTGAGTATTTAAAGTTCAGAAAGCAATGAACAGTAATGCTTCCTAAATAACAACTGGCCAGCCAGTTGGTCTTTCTGACTGAGCGAATCAATAAAATAAATTGCTATTGCTAATCATTAAGCAATGTAGTTTACCCATTGGTTTGATTTATAAGTAAATAAACAGCTTGAATGTGATTCAATCATGGAACAGTTGGCAGTTTGTAGCGTGAAACAGTTAGACGCATTAACTGGCGATTAGCTGATCGCTCAACAGCTTTTTTTTCCCCTGAAGGATTTCCAGTTGACTTTTAACACCGTTAAAAATAAAACAAAAACAAATCAGCATTCAAAATTGATTAAACATCACCGTACCACTACCTTCACACTAGAGTTTTTCAACTGAATTTCTGTTCTAGGTTCAAAGTTCTCGTCTTTGAGGGCAGAGCGAGTACTCACCGTCGGTTTGAGACTTGCAGATGAAGATGGTACTGGCACGAGCGTGGTCCGAGGGGTTGGACTCAGGAGCCAAATCTGAAAGCAAAAAATGTCAAAAGATGGGGGTAAACAGAATATCCAATTTAATTAGGTTTACAGGACAGATGCCTTTTTTTTCTCTCCCTGAATGCGACTGTCATCTGAATAACACTGAAAAATTTCCGTGTTCCTTGTCAAAGCATAATTCATTCAGTGTTTGATTTCTCATTGGGTGTCAGAGAAGCAAGTCAGGCAACAACAGTGCTGTTAGGCCAGCTGCACAAGTAGTTCACCTACAGGACTTTAGTTAACGTCCCTCTGTCGAGTTTAAGCAGAGGGTGTGCATGGTAGTACTCTGCTTAGTTCTGAGTAAGCTATTGTGCTGATTTACATTTACATGATTTTGAGCAAAAAAAATAATAAATAAAAAAGGGCACATCTAGACATCACGCTGAACATGTCTGTGAAGTTTTGTGAAGATCGGATGTGTAGTGTCCAAGATATGGCCCGGACAAGGTAGGATTACAGAAGGACGCCCACCTGCCAGGACAGACAGACAGACGAGGCAATAAGATGCTCATCTAGACATCATGCTCAACAAATCTGTCAAGTTTCGTGAAGGTCGGATGTATAGATTCTGAGATATGGCCCGGACAAGCTAAGTTGCAATTCACACAAGTTTCCATGGAAACTGCAAAATTGAAAAATTCCAGAAATTCCTAAGTATCAAAAGGCACATCCAGACATCATGCTCAACATATCTGTCAAGTTGCGTGAAGAACGGATGTATAGTTTCCAAGATATGGGCCATACAAGATATGATTACAGACAGATGGACGGACGGACAGACACACTGATGACTAAATCTCCCCCGCAGTAATGCTGCTGGGGGGATAAAAAGAAGATTTTCAAAAATCTGAAAATATCAAAAAACACCACTTCAGCATGTCAGTAATACACATGCAAAGTTTTAGTAAGATATCTTCAACGACTTTTGAGTTGTGCTCTGGCAACAAACCCATTTCTGTACAGAGTCCAAATGCAACTGGTTTCCATGGAAACGAGGGAAAAAAAAAAAAAAGATTTTCAGAAATCTGAAAATATCAAAAGGCACCAGTATGTCACATACAAAGTTTCAGTAAGATACACTGAACGGTTTTTGAGTTCTGCTTTGGAAACGAACTAGGCCTGATGTGCACCAAGTCCAGATTCGTTTCCATGGATATGGCAAAAATGGTAATCTTGAAGTTTCCAAATTAGCAAAAGGCACATCTATACTGTACATAAAATACATGTACAAAGTTTTGTGCTGATATCTTACAGTTTTTTAGTTCTGCTCAGGAAACGAACACATTGGAATTTGCACCAAGTCCAGATTTGTTTCCATGGAAACGACAAAAATATGAATCCCGAAATTTCCGAAGTAGCAAAAGGCACATCTAGACTATACATAGAATACATATAAAGAGTTTGGTGCTGATGTCTGGCATAGTTTCCGAGTTCCGCTCTGGAAACAAAATGATTTGAGACGGACGGACAGAAAGACAGACAGACGGACGAGGCGATGCCTACATCACCCCGCATTCTATGCCGGGCAGATAAAAAAAAAAAAAAAAAAAACAAGTGCAGAAGCGAGCAGAGCTCGCATACCCCCGCTTTATGTTTAAACGAATCCGGACGCACAGATACACGGACAGACGGACGGACGCGCGGAGCGCTATATACCCCCCGACTACATCGTAGCGGGGGTATAATAATTGCACAGGTTTATAATGGCCTCCATCTTGTGTACCATTTGCTTTGTGTTCAGCCCCAGTTCTGTAGTTTTATGAACAATGGTGTCTGTGGACATTGTCAAGCTGAATTTATAGCTGGTACAGAGAGCGGCTGAGCAAAAAGCCCTCATCCAAATGTTGCATTAGATACAGGGGAGTGAGACATTGCTAGAAGCTTGCATCCAGACATTATATCAGATAGGAGATGAAGACATTGCTAGAGGCCCAGTTTCAACCATAACATCAAACACAGGAGAATGAGACATTGCTGGAAGCTGGCTTCCAGACGTTATATCAGATATAAAAGAGCAAGACATTGCTGGAAGCCCACATTCACATTTATCACATACAGGACAGTGAGACATTGGTAGAAGCCCACATCCAGACTTTATATCACCCGTGAGATTTATATTGCATGCCCACATTCATTTGGGTGTAACATTTTTTCCTGCTATAATTATCCCCCCCCCCCCCCGGAAACGGCTCATCAAATAGTGTTGTCCTGTGATGAGATCAAAAGCATTGATATAGGACCCAATAACCAATGAGGCTTTTCTGTGAATCATTACTTTATGAATGTAATCCATGATGAATATTCTGACCCTACACGCTTCCTTTACCAAAGCCATGCCCAAGAAAGATGTTAAAATGCACCTATTCTGAACATGAATATAGAAATTCATTTTGTGACCTGAGCAGGTGCAGGTATCACTCACCCTTAATCAAAAGATTAAAGGCCATTGAGCAGCCCAGCTTAAAAGCATTTCAATATCAATTCCACTAATAAAATAGACACATTTTTCATTCCCATGTTTAAAACAGTGTTTTTTTGTTTTAATATATAAATATTCCATCCATTTTAGTTCCTCTGATAAATGTTAAAGACACAAGATCTTTATGGAAATTAATCGTTATAAATACAAGAATCAGGATTTTGGAAAAGATCAGAATAAACTAATTTATTTCCCCTTATTTGTTATGTTTTACCATACTAAATTTTGTCGGGTCCGCAACCAGTCCTTCATTTACTCTGGCCCGCAACAGCACAGAGCTACGCAGCCAATAGCAAAAGCCGAAACCACTTGTCATTTCTGCAGCAGGATTCATGCATTTGGCTTTTTGCAAGCCGGTTAGAAAAGGCAGAGTACAGACTCAGTTTATATCCGATAAAAAGCAAGTAAATACATAAATACATTTTTAAAAGTCGCTGTTCATCACAATGGCTCAATGACCACAACTGGATCAACCCAAAATTGAATATCAGAGCAGCGTCAGTCTATGGCTCAGAGGGCATGTTGAGGTTGCAAACCTTTCTTCCTGAGGGGTAAGCTACGGTTTGCTTGCTAGCCAAGACAGCTTATATCTGCACAAGTGACTATATGAGCTGCATAGACCCAACACTTCAGCTTACTCGTAACGAAGAGTATAGAATTTGTGGTTTTACATTATCGATAGCTAGCCTAGCAGCTTTCAAAAAATCATTAGCAAACTAAGGCTAGCAAAGTAATTTTGCTGCTGGCTTGCACCTCCACAGCTAGCAGTAACAAGGATAGAAGAATAATTTCTGCAGAAAACACACACGGATTTCAATAGTGGAACATCCCAGCTAACTTATTTTGACAAAATAAACCACTGAGAGGGGCGCCATGTTAGTTGAGAACGTGTGGCCTAACGCAAGGTACTGTCTAGGCTAACACTAGCGAGAAAACGTCAAAACATGACACAGTTTAGCGACGTTGAACGTATAAACTGCTCACAATATTGCCTATAAGGCCCATCGAGAGAAGCCTGGAGGCAGTAATCAAGCAATATTCCTGGCAAGTGGGCGAAAGTGCCTAGCAGTTCTCGGTTGCAATTCACCCCAAGCATACTAGATGGAGGCAAATCACTCTGAATCCTCGATGATTCTAGTATCTAGCACTTCCCAGCAATTTTGTTTAAGATGAATTTCTTCCATGAGCCTTGTCAGGTGTCCAGCCCATGAATCACCTAGTTATTTGCAGAATATACATTGTTTTTTGGTCACTTGCCCACTCAACTCCTGCAGTATCCTCAATGTTGCAAACTTTTAGCACAGATGAGTGAGTGTGTAATCCACTCCATAGTCTGCTCTGAAAGACTGACTGCTCTCAGGGCAAGTTGACCTCAGTAGGAGAAGTAGAACCAGAGCTCTACACTGATAGTGGGTCTTTGGGTTTGTTGCTTTTCTATAGACATGACACAGGACTCACCAGCCCCCAATTCCTAGCATGAGATCAGGCCCGTTTGTTTTCTGTAGATTTATTTGCCGCCCTTGGTGAACCACACCTACTTGAGCAGCCAAGTTTCGTTTGCTTTCGAGTCCAATTTTCTTGTATGCAAAGTCTCAAATGAGCCCATTACATCAGTTAGGCCCATGTCCTCTGTACGGTCCACAAAAATGGCTGCACACTCAATCAAGAGAGTTGAAATCCATTTCTGGGTGATCGGACCACCACTCACCATCATAGCCAGCCTCCATCCTAAGACTGTGTATTTGAGATGAAAGGTAAACGGCGCAGCCGGGATGAGTTCCCGCAACGTTATGCTGTCAGTGGGATACATCAGCAGGAATAGGACTGAGGGGGTGTGGCCAGGGACATGGCAGACAGAAGGCCTTTGTACAGAATCACACGCATCAGAATACAAGACGCCTCCACTTTCTGAAGGGGACAGGGAGAGCCCATCACTGGAATCAGCCACAGAAGTTTGGGAACACAGAGAGCATCACAAGCCTCCCAATTTCTGTGCTCAGATGGGGGGGGGAAAAAAGCTTAGTTCAGTTGTAGTTCAGTAACAGCCATTTAGTGCTTCTATTATGGCTTAGGAAATTAACAAAAAAAAAAAAAAAGAATAAACCAAAGCACAGAGGATTACAAACTTATGAAGCTCCACTTTTGAGTCCTTCTGCTCCACATATCAAAATTGTCCAGCGAAGAGGAGATGAGTGTAAAGCTATTTAATATCCATGAGGAGTCGCACAATAAAGCATCGCCAAGGTGTCAGCAGAGACTAACTTGCAAGAGGCAGCACCGCTCTCACATCAGAGACGGACGTCCCAAGAAGCAAACGCGAGGATTTGGAAGTCAGAAGATCCCAGAGCGCAAGCTAAGAATAACTGTTAGTTTTGATCATATTTTGCACTTCCTCCCCTCAGAGCGAAATATTCTCACTTGTTCAGACTACAGTTTCTCTACTCTACCTCCCCCAAAGCATAATGACTTCTTTCCATTCCTCTAAACGTTCTGGAAATCTTGATTTTCTGCAGCAGTCTGAAGACTCATCTCTTCAACCAGCACTGTGACAAGCTCGTCAGACTATTTTGCTATTTCTTCCAATCTTGAAGTTGATGTTTCACCGTTAGCATACTTAATGGAATCATTCCTGTACCTGAAGTTTGACTTCGTCTATACCACTTTGCCAACCACAATCAATGTTCATGGCAAAGGATTAGCCAACACAGCAGTTCATGCGACATCTCATCCGATCCATGTTCTGTACCTCTGCCATGCTGCTAGACAAAAGAAACTGAACTGAAAAAGGATCAGCTGACATGTTCTAGACACATTCTGCTTCAGAGGCTGGTGGCCTGACCCATTACTCCAAACAGAACGACAGTATTTGATGCAAAGAAAAACTAAAAACCATAAGATTGTTATGGCCCATTAAATCACTAGCCGTAGGATATATTCTGCAGCAAAAAATTATTTTTATCAATGCCCCCAAAAATTGGGCTGGTATTATACGTAAATGCCAAGGCTGTTATCTGCCAAAATGATAGCTTAGTGCTTACCAACCAAACTGATTTTGGATTGAAACGATTCCTACTTCAATGTAAACACTGCTTGATTATTCCCGTCAATAGCCCAAATCCTAAGGTAGGTATTGCCAGACCAATTCGTAAATGCAAATGAGCCTTGAACTTCACAGTTCACTCTCGATTTTTAAGGGGCATTACCAATGGGTTCAGACCAAAACAAGTGGATTCACTTGAATAAACCCAAAATCCATCACAGCAACAAAACACAAAGAGCTCTGCACAGATAAATTGTACGATCATCAGCCGCCGCTTAATCATAGTTTAGGGGCTAGCTAGCTACTACTAATGTTAATACAAAAAGCAGCCAGAATCGCAGCCGGATGCTATGTTTGAATTGGCGTTAAAGTCATCAACTCAACATTTCAACAAAAGTTAAAACTTAGCCTCCGTAAAGTTATGGCCTCTTGGCTAGGTAGCTAGTTCCAATATCCAATTTATATCTTTTCTAGTTCAATATAATACACTCACACTTGAAATGAAATAATTTAGCAGCCAACACATAACCTTGCCATTTGTATGCAACAGGAATACTAGCCACAGGGCACTGACTGTGGCTATTCCCTTTCATGTGATGATGCGCGGAGCCAGCTGATGAATATGAAAAGTGTAAACCGATTGCTAACAATCAATAAGCATCATAGAGGAAGAATATCTCTTCTTTTACGATGTCTATTGGCGATTGACAAACCAGCTTACATTAGTCATATCCTTTGGCTTAAGTGCTACAATAGCACTATGAATCCTAGAATTTCTACAGAAAACTCATTAATATAAAAAGCATAATGCCCGAGTATCTAATGTATACAAACACAATGCAAAACGAAGACGGATTAGCAATGGCGGAATCAGATTTTGACTTGCAGTTGAGCAGATTAATTTCATATGATTTCTAGTTCGTTTTCAAAGTTCTGAGCATGCAAAGTAATCGGTAATAGGGCTCCTTGAAGACTGTTACAGGATGATAATGTATAACATAACAGTTGGCCTGCTGCTCTGCAATTCTCAATCTATGGTACCCCTTCCAGCTAATCAGAATGAAGTATTCAGCCAAGACATTGTATAAATATCTACACATACACAGGGAGATAAAATTGGTCAGATAGAAACATGCCTCACTGATTCCCCCCAGGAATAGTTCCAGAGCCATAAATGCCATCTGTCCATGTAATAGGAGGGACGGGAGGGATGAACTAGTAATATTGGAGCCTGGTGTGATGCGGCTGCCATAGTGTAACTATGATCAACGCTGCTCATGGGACATTCCCAAACAAGCCCGTCACAGCCAAACTGGCTTCATGCTTCCTGGCAGAAGTGTCCTTTTCCTCTGGCCCCCAGCCCCCCGCCACTCCCCCCCCCACCCACCCACCCACCCACTGCCTCAACAGTGTGTCAGATTTGAATAGTCTTTTGTCTCAAAAGCACAGCAAATGATGTAGAGCAGACACAGAAATTAACTAGACTGGGAAGTCTCCTTTGGAGCACTGTTGACAGCATTACTGCATAAAATAACTTGGCTGCACAATAAAATTAAGCTGCAATTATTTTAAACATAATAAGGATGAATAATGCTACGGAAGTGGGTGCATATATCCTGTGACCTTTGACCCAGATGAACCTGAAATGGTCAATGCACAACTACACATGAGTATAAACACATCCTTAAAGTATGAAAATAATCTGAATAATTAAGAAAAAAAAATAATTCCCTTTGTTACAATTTTTAGCAGATTATCAAAGATTAATAAAAAATAAAGAAATTCTGTTTAAGATGGCCCTGGATTTTAAGCATCTAAAAAACACAAACAAGGTAGAAAACATTTTAAGCGGATTGAATGCGAACATGAGCCATGTTAATTTGCATTCATATTAAATGGTCAAATGTACAAAAAAAACCTAACAAACACATTATTGCAAATCTGTCCCACAAATATGTAGCATTTTAATAGGTTATTGAAAAAGATTAATCAAAAGTTGAATTAACCAAGGCCTTGATTTAGGCCAATTTTAAGCATAAATAAAAAAGTGAAAACCAAATCAAACCTGACATAAATTATCCCACTTGCACAAATGGTCAAATTTAAGCATACAAGAAAAATAAAAGCAGGTAAATCTGCGCCATTTTATGGCCATTTCAGCGATGAAAATGTGACGCATGAAATGGTCATCCAAATAAATTGGACAACTGATTCAAATCAAGTGAGCTAATAAAATATTTGCAACTGACAGTTAAAATGAGATGGTTCTGCAGACCTAAATGGTCAGCATATAAATACTGATGGCGATATTCTTTCCGGAAGCATTTCACGTCGTTTGATATATGGCAGCCATTTTTTCCAAGAATACATTAGGATGGAGAAGAAAAAGAGCAAGCTCACCTGTTCGCTTCATGGTGGCAGTTATTCTTATTACGCTCAAAATAATCGCAATTCAAATACTCAAGCATCCGAAATGTAAAAATGGATATTGCCGTAGATAGGCTTGAAATGTTTCTGTCGTCCAACAAAAGTAGATTGGCCTTTAAAGGTGCACATTGCAAGTTTGTTGTCATCACTTCTGTTGACATTCAAATTCAAACAAAACAGAGGTAGCTCGCCCTTCCCTCCCATAGTTCCCTCCCTCCCATGCTTCCATAACTGTCAACTATTGTCGGTGATTGGCTTAAACGGTTTGTTATGTTATGGGGCACAGCTTGTGCCCCTTTTGTGTTTATCTGCAGTTTGTGAAGCCTGTGCGGTCTCCAGAGCCCAGGTTTTTTTTAAACGGTGAATTCAGGGGCAGGCAGCTAGTGGATCATGGAGAGATGTCGGCGAATTGAGACAAAAATATAATTGTACAAAAATAAACAAACTTGCATAGAGCACCTTTAACAGGGTTCAGCAACAAAACCGGCCCTAAAAGTTTGTTCGGTTGGCACTGGAAGGCTGAAGAGAAGCAGTGAAAATCAAACTCACAAATTTCTTTGCTTTTTTATATTGATTGACATATTTGATGCCTAATCACAGTGGCATTACAGCTGCAATACTGATTTGCTGCTGCTGCATTCTTAATTTATGCTCCAGACAGTGTCACAAAAAAGCCAGACAGCTAGGCCTGTAACTTTGCCACAGTCTGATGCACACACCGGACACTGCAAGAGAGCTGCAGAGAAAGGAGGTCTGTAAAACCTACAGAAGGTTCTTTCAAACTATGCTGCACAGTATCAAAGGGTTGGACAACATTGATGGCCATCTATGAGGGGTCAATTTTCCTTAGATATGCACTCCTGTATTACAAGTGCTTCATTTGGCATGAAATTCTGGGATTTGGAGAGCATGAGAAAACGCAAGACTATCAGCGATCACGACGTGTAACAACCAGTGTTGTCAAGTCCAACAAGACTGACAAAAAAAGGTTTGCAATCCATTTTGACAAAGAAATGATACATAAGCATTGTAACTAAGCAGGGGAATTAACAAGCACCTGGCAGTAAAACAGACCAGTGAACCCTGGGCGGGATCGAGCATCAATTCAAACGTGAATGGCAATGATCGCAGGGCGTTGCCAAGCCCAACAAAACCAACAAAAAATGTTATGAGTAGACACAATTGAGACTAAGCCTTATTTGGCACAGTAAAGCTCTCACAGGAGAAATGAAGAATGGGTAGCTTTATGCTAAACTGCAGGAGTGGCCTTGTTGAAGGACATGGGCAGGATTGCCTGGTTAGCCCAGGTATCAGCTAAATCTCATGAGAGTGACAATGCTGCCACCACTGATATACTTGGACGGCCACCGAATGAATAAAAGGAGATGTGTCCAGCTATCTACGGGGGGGTCATCTGATCAGCAGCTCTCCATCATCCATATCATGAGGAACCACAAGGTAGACACCTGAGCCAGGCCCCAAGTCAGAGCCACAAAACAGGGCCCAACGCCCGAGTTCTGCATTCAAAACTGAACTGCAGCTTTCAACACGAAAAGCTGGAAAACCATAGCTTTAACCCCGTGCAAACTTCACTTCGTGGAACCATGATCGGTAAACAACAAATCACAATAAACAGAACCAAACCTTGAGATTATTACCCATAGACAGTACAATGACAGCCCAAATCCACTTTCAAGGACAACCTTATGTGGCACCCGCATGACAGCCCTGCCTCATAATAGCATTATGGACCCAGGCCCTGGAACGTATTCATCAGCTGAGAAGTCTTTCTACCAGGTAAAAGTCAAAAACATACTACCCAAATTCATTTCCATGCAAATTCACAACCTATTAGTAACATAAGGCACAGAAAAATTCACTGAAAAACAAAAGCTGCAGGATCACTTGCCTGGATCACTGCTCACTCCCACAACTGGCTTGTATCAATTAATGAAGTATTAATTAATATTATACATAATTATGCAAGTTTTTTCCAGGTTTTGTCTTAACACAAGCCAGGTCCACACAAAAATTGAAATTGATAGGAAAATAAAAAGTTCCTAAAGGACCGCCGAGTCATACATACGGGGGTACAGCTTAACCAAGGACAATTAACATTAACCCTTAGAGCACAAAGAGCAGTTATCTTGCATCATTGAGCAACAATATCAAAATCAAAGCTGTTGAAAAGCTATCATATGGCAACTTGTTTAAAAGAGCTCACCGCAGGACCTTGTATGATAGCTTTTCAACAGCAGAAGATCATTTATTGATAATTTTTGGAAAATTTATTTCAGCACTCTAAGGGTAAACGCACAGCTCAATCAATAATTATTTGTCATAAGAAAGTTTAGCATTCGGTACAATGTATTTTTCCTACTCTTCCTCAAAGAGCATTTGGTTTTCTGCAAACAGGTAGCCCAAAATGTTGGGATGTCCCCTTTGTAACTCAAAGCAAACAATCCCATTCCTCCTTGGGTGCATCTTAATGTTAAAGCTTCCCGAGACAACTTTTAAAATTATCATCACAACCCCTCAACACCAACATGGGTTTGGTCCCTCAAAACCCACTGACACTGCATATACAGAGCTTTCATTCATCCTTGGCTCGTATTTACACAATACACAATCACATGCCTTTTCTCAGCTTCCTGATTTACGGTTGCACTGCAGCTTTCTAATATGCCTGCTGTAACTCCCAAGCTTCGGTTTCAGATCAGAGGCTTGCTTAACAAACTGATTTGAGACCTTATTTAGCCCAACATGATTCTTTAGAGCTCATGGTGGGCTACACAAAGCGGCCTAAAAAAAATAAATAAGTTTATTCACCAAAACATCAGCATGTCCTTCACTTGCACACGTCCACAATGCTACTGCCTACTTTGTGAATGGCGAGCAGGAATGTGTTCATCACCTCAACCTCCATGAACATAGCGTGTGTGTGTGTGTGTGTGTGTGTGTGTGTAAAACGCAATGGCAGTCCAGCTGAATCCAGTAGTCAGAATTCCAAGAATACCAAGCAAAATTCTTGGAAGCTCAATCATACCCAAACTGACCAACACCCACTAGCAGGTAGCATTCTGGCCCTTCATGGTGTCTTGGAATGCCATAAGGGGGCATTCTGCTGACACTTCCCCATACATAGTTTCACAGTGTAGGGTCTGAATAAATAAGTGCCGAGCAAACTACACACAATTTCCCACAGCAGCTTGAGATTTTCAAGCATTTATCACCCTTATAGCTTCCCTCCACATTTGCTGGAAAGACCATAACCACCACTATGCATCGAGATGGCTTACTTGTCCAGATATGGATCTGTGACATACAACTGTCATAACATTGCATTGAGAATCATTCACCTTACCATGAAGACAAAGGACTAGCTGTGATAATGCCGACACTGTTCTGCGTCCATTTGCACGGGCTACAAAAATGCCAAAGCTAGAGTTTTATTTATTTTTTTTTAAACTTGGCTTCTCCTATCTCACCTGAATCTGAAATGTCCAATCAGCGAAATATGTACAAGCATGCTCGTATACGACTTTTTCCTGGCTTAGAATGAGCTGGTGGTGGTACTCAGTCATAGGCTTCTGCGCACTCTGAAAACCTCTTATTTTGTTTACGGGGAGGGAAGGCTGCACATGCTTTTGTTTTTTTTTTTTTCCTTTTTTCTGACCACGGCAGCATGGCACTAATATTGCGCAAATTTTGCGTTTTTTTTTTGCACACATAAATCTGAATGCGACGCAGAAAATTGCATTGAGAGCTGGTGGCGGTAAGAAATTAGGCGATGGCAGCCGCCACCAAATTCTCTATGCAGGAAAAATCCTGCGACTCATGCTGCCATCTTGGGAGAACTCAGATCGTGGCTGTCCTCGGAAGTATGCGCCTGTTGCAGATGCTTCTTTACGCTCATAGCTTGAAACTTCACAAACTCAGAATGAGACCAGAGGAAACCCGACCACATGCTTGCTTAGAATTTTACTGACAAGCGCCCAGCTGGCCAACTTGAGGCGCTGAGGCAATGAACAATGCTAACCCAGACCAGCTGTGTCCCTCCCATATCTGAGCAGCGCAATCCCAATTATACGCTGCTCTGAAAAGGCTGCCGGCCACAGCCAGCACTAGCAAGGCTCAGAATCAATCCCAGGCCATAGTGGTCACTACTGCAACGCAACACCTTAACTGAAGCCATCCCAGCAGCCAAGAAGCGCAATTGTCCACTCTCTACCTGCAACTAGAGAACGGGCAACGGAACTGCAACAGACAATTGAAAACACAATATGCAAAGCAGGCAAGCTGGCATTAAAGTCTACAAATGTAAGCATTTGCAGAGAGCATTCCCATCTTGAGGACTATGAAAGATCTCAAATCAGAGTTACTAGGTTGCCCTCGGAAACAAATTCTTACCGTTGCGGCCATACCGTCAATTTTTCTGTTGCATGAGCCTAGGAAGTAATGTTAATCAGGATTCACTTTCGCCATCGAAACCCCCTGAAAAGAGGACGATTGATAGAGTTTCAGGCGATTAAGCTACCCAGGTAATGTTAGTCATTTTCTCTCAAGTCAATCCAATGATCACAAAATGGTTTGATAGCTTGCTAGCTTGTTCCAGTCTGCTATGACTGCAAACTAATGAAAACTTAGGTAGCTGATCTATTGGTAATGTTACAGAAGGCGCTCCATCAAGCTAGCTGGCTTGTGTGTTCATTCAAAAAAAAATCTTCAGCTCTCACACTTTGGAGCACAATATCTGCTGCTTAAAATGTAGCCAGCTAGTTATAAACAGCAGCAAAGAAAATTTTGTTTTTGCGCAGCATTAGGAGTACAGGCTACTAAGAGACAAACTAGAAATCAAGCAGAAATCGTTTGTTCTTCCTTACTTACATTTACCTCACTGTTCATGTCAAATGACAACATAAGAGGGGGAAATAACAGATTTTGCAGCCAATTCCAAGAGGCAGAGAAAGAACTGGCATAAACTGTATGCGTTTTTCGCGTAATATCCTCCGCTAGGACAGATTGATAAAAGATTGAAAATTGGCCAAGTGACCCTTTCTGGGCCAGCCACACAAAGAACTATAACCATTAACAATAATGATATCAGTATTACCACCAACGAGTAACCATTCTATAATTAGCGCCTTTCTGAATTTAACAGATTCCTTTTCAATGGCTGTAAGCTTTTACTGTACGAAATTGTTTTAGTTCTGGATGTTTTCGTAGTTACAGTTTTGCCATGGACTGCACCATCCACTTGAGTTCTAAAGATTTTTTATTTAGAGTTATCATTTCAGTTCTAAGTGGCAACAACCCTTCAAAAGATCTGAGGAGGCAACAGCTGAGGCTCAGTATTTGTACTGGGGGCTGGATGGCCTGTATGGATTATAAAGTCAGCAGGACATTTCCAGGAACCTATTTTTGTGTGCGACTCCAAGAACTTAACCCACTGAGTAAAAGTGACACAAAAATCAACAGCTGTAAAAGCAACAAATGACCACAGACGTCAATGTCAGCCTGACACAGGACACTGATGTCAAATATGGATCCTATGTAAACTCCAGCGATGCTTGATGAGAAATGAGGTCTGATCAATAGAAACACTTCACTTCTATTACTGTTCTGTCAATCGACTGAAAATCTGTACAACATCATTCATCAGGACTCCAAAGAGCAAGCATCTCCGTGAAGCAGTGGTCAATGAGCTGTACGTTTAAGATCTCATGAACTTGGACAAAGCTAAACAATCACAGGAAGGAGCGCATTTTCCATACAAGGCACAGCAGTACAAAAGGCCCTTCTGTCTTATCAAGGCGCCAACTGCTATGTCTTCTGCAGCGTTCACCTTGGCAGGAAAGATATGAGATGTACTAGGCCTTAAATATGTACAAGTACCTTAGCAACCAGTGCACCGCCTATCGGCAAATGTCGTATTGCTGCGCAATACTAGTCCCCTACCGGTGTATGCATGTTATATTTCCTAAAAAGTAGGTCAAAGTGACCTGAATAGGGTACATGACACACCCTCTCCCCAAGATGCATCCACACACCAACTTTGATGTTCCTAGGTCATATGGTATTGAAGTTATGGAGCGGACACAAATGCGGACGGACGGACAGACTGACAGACGGACGGACGGACAGAGTGAAATCCTGTAGTCCCCTCAGTTTCCGGTAGGGCACTAATCATGTGGACAGATTTAAGAGTGAAAAACACGTACCGTCCAGCAAGTGTGAAAGAAAAACGTACCGTCTGGCACCTCTCTGTCACTTATATGCTGTAGGCAGGGTCCAGTGTCTTCACTCAGGTCGGTGTTGACCTGGTAGTCCTCTTGACGGGTGGGCGGTCTGGTGATCTTCGGGCTGCCCCGGGGGGACACGCAGCATGCCACAGTATTCCCCATGCCTACCTTCACGCAGTCTAAAGACTTAGGAACTTAGGAGTGCGCAGAACTTCACCAGTGAGCCAGTCAACGGAGTAAAGCGCGTCAAATATCGCCACCGACTTCAAACAAGCGTTTACGGTTGACCGAAATTCAATTCGAACACTGATTAACCGGAAAGTGGTTAATTGGCAAAACTCAACAATTAAACAGGAAACTGGTTTTACGATAAAACATAAGAAAATAGGAGACGGAAATAAAAACACCGCATCAAATGAAATAAAATACGTGAATAACGTTATTCACACAACAAAATAAAACCAAATAACGCGCTAGACCGATGATCTAAATTTGGTAACATGCCTGCCCCTCATGCTCGTCCCCACATTTGGTGGTGGTATTAGGGTAGTAGAAACGCCTACAAACCAGCAGCACTAGTGAGTTGATCTGACGGCTCGGGGGAGATGAATTGGAGCCAAGATATCAAGGCAATGTTAACCTTGAATGGTTAGCCATGCATTCACCAAGACTTAATCCGAGTAGGCCAACAAAACAAGCAAATCTGGGCTCGCTCAAACGGTCTGATGCGTACTGAAAATTGCCAACTAACTACCAAGCGAGCTCGCTAACTCAGTAACAAGCGGATACAGTCGGCGACTCGACCATTGTGAAGTTCAGCGTCTCTTCGGCATCAACTCCCAACAAGCTAGCCGGCCATCTACATTGTTTAAGGCGATTAACTTGCTTGCTAGTTTTCCCATTAGGTACAAATCGAATCAGCGCCTAAGCTGACAAACCAAAGTGGGTGATGCCGCAAAACTTTTAATCCCGTTCTGTCCCAGTGCTGTATCTGAAATTAAGGGAAGCAAGTTCCTGACGTGCGGTTCCAACATTGAATCCCTGGGGTCACACGGGAAAAAGCGTCCGGGACGAGCGATCTGACGAGCCCGATCGCTGTGCCTCTCCCAATCGTTCAGAGGAGGCTCTTGTGCCAGCTATGTTCCGAGGCTTTGGGCCTCTTTAAAGCGCTCGTCTGTCCTTCCGTTCTGACATTAATCCCAGGCAAAGGACATGCAGCGGCTCGTCTTGCTTGAACCTTCACGGAACTTGGTTACAGAAACCGGCCCGGTGCGGAGCACCCGTTACACTCTCCACCCCGCCGGCCAATTCAATGATCCATTCCTCTCAACCAACGATATCGGTTCACAACGCCGCCACCAGTCAGGAATGTAAGAACCTCCCATTTTTAAATTCTATCAACTACTATTGGACCGATCATCAAAATAAACAAGAGCTTCCCAGCCATTGGCTAATGTTTTTGCCATTTAAATTGGTCAGTCAATAACATGCCGCCTACTTTTTAGGATCCCACATCATATTTGTCAAAAATTATTGAAATATTCTTCAAAGGGAGCCATTTTTCTGTTAATCAACTCGCACCACCCTTAAATCTTAAATACATGTCTTCCATTCGTTTAAAGAAAATATTCGATCTGATTGGATGAAAGAATGATAAAACCCCAAACTACTAAAAATTTAAAGTAGCAGTACGGCTTCATCCCTCCCTACTTCGCCCAATACGCATACTTGTAGTTTTGCAGTCTTGAGAGCGAGTTCACGCGCCATCCAGTCAGCCTTGAAGTCTGCCCCATTCCTGCAAATGCCTAAACTCAGGTAGACTTAAATCCACACTTCGGGCGCCTTTATCCCAGGGGTGTCGAACTGGTCCTTTAAAGGGCCAAGGGGCTGCAATTTTTCATCCCAATCGAGCAGAAACACTTCTGATACAACTAATCAACGGTGCAAGCTGAGATCAGTTGATTAAATTAGTTTTATCAGGTGTACTTCTGCTTGGCTGGATTGAAAACCTGCAGCCCCTTGGCCCTTTTGTGGAGCAGTTTGGCACCCCTGCCTCATCCTGATACCGTTTTGTGCCTGTGTTCTGACAAATTTTGCTACCTATCAAAATATGCTACCTCGCGGTTCTGCGCTTGCGCATACCTGACATCTCGACCTGTTTCCTCGCTCATATTTTAAGCATCTTCAAAAATCTTAAAAATAGATTTATTTTCAGTGCGCATTTCGACCTGTAAGCGCATATATATCTGCATTTACACGCTGGGTTTTCCTGAAAATGCAGAAATTAGATGATAATGGCGTATACCGGCATATATCAAACAAACTTATCCAACTCATTATAACATCTGCTTTTGTTATAATAAGCAAACAAACAACAAAGTTACTATTGTAACCTGATTCATATTACAACATCAAGGCAAAAACAAAGGCTTTACGATCGCTTTGCATCAAGGTAGCATTTTTTGACAAGGGAGCAAAATTTGACAGAACACCGGTATTAAGGGAAAAACATATTGCATAATGCAACTAAATTTCTATGCCGAAAGGAATGAGGGACATTTTCAGAAATGGACAGCCCACACCTACTCAGAGGCACATGAGCACACACTCAAGTCAGCCTGGGGGAGTTAAGGTGGGAATGCAACAAAAAAGAAAGAAAGTGACTGGTAGTAACCTGCAGGAGTATAGATGGGAAGGAGGGGAGGGACGGTGGCAAAGTGCACAACAATATTCAGAAAAAAAGGGGGTTTTTAATGGTGAAAATATGTGCAGATACCAGCGCACAGACAAGATTCAGGATTATGAGCATCTCCAACTAAACAAGAACAACAAAACCAAACAAGTGAGAATAGAGTTGGGCTGACTACTTAGGCAATTAGATCAAATTACAGGAAAAACTAACTGCTCCGTCTACCCAAATAAAGAAAACAGAGAGTGGCAATCACTCGCTCCTACTCTATGGTGTCTTTACATCTGATGTACACCTACATGATATGCATTGGAGCCCCTATCTGTCCCTTCCTAGGTCTGGCAGGAAAACCAAAACAGACAAAAAAAAAAAAAAAAAACAGCAGGGATGGACACATACAGAACAACACACATGCAGAACAGGGGCAAAAACAGTTGGAGGTAGAGGTGACCAGCACGATTTTAAATTCTAGAGCGTCTTCTGAGCTGTGGGAAGCAAGGCAGGGCAACGGCAGGTAAATGATGATTGACAGATAAATGTACAAGTGGAAAGGAGGTGGACGAGATGACTCTGAAGGGGGTGGAGGCAGGGCTGCAGTGAATCTTGGGGAATGGAGAGAGAGAGAGAGAGAGAGAGAGAGTTAGTTAGCAAAAAAAAAAAAAGACAAAACTTAAGCCAAGTATACACTAAAATGTAACAGGAATGAAGCCAAGGCTGCAGGTGAATACACCGCTGAGGACCACTCGAAATGAGATTTTCATTGACTCTGATACCGCAGTGTCCAATTCTTGAGAAAATAAGGAGACAGAAACATAGAACATTGAAACACAAATAGCGCAATGAAGCGAAGTGCGAGTCTATTCAGGAACTCCTCTATGGCGTTAGCCCTACCCAGGACAATTGTACAACGAATCAGAATCATTGTGACAGTTGTACAAATTGTGGTCCTGGGCTGGGCAAGTACGTAACCGAGCCATAGCAGGAAAATGCTATTCGGGAACATAGGACCCGGGGAACAAAGGGTGTTGAGTCGCTCCGTTCTGATGACGCAATGAGTAAGCAAACTACGGGAAGTTGGCGACTGGCAAACGGGAAAGCGCTTCCAACAGTCTAACTCATCTCTTCATTTTGCTGTCCGTGAATTTCTTATTATACTAGCGATGTGCACTTTCTTGGCCAGTGAACAAAATAATGGCTACGTTTTGCTTTAGCTGATTATCCGCGACTTGGGCTTTATTTTTACGCTGTGGGCTAGGTATGGGTGTTAGCTTGTTGACAATGTCTTTGCTGCATTCAATTTTCTCATATTTGAGTTAGCTTTATGCGATACCTACATGCACAGTGTAACAAATAATAATTAAATTAACTCTGATGAAATTTTATGGTCAGTGGACAGGAATTTTAGCTTTGACGAATCGGCCACTGAGAATCACACTCAAAATTATCCCACACATGCTGTCGGCTTCTTCCAAGTCGGCGAGTGTCGATGCTGCCAGGCTAATGTAGCTATTAGCCAATCACCTATGAAAGTATCAGTCAAATCATCAGGTATTTACTCTGCCTGGCCAAAAAAGTCACCACCTGGATTTCACTGAGCCAACTGGTAAGCAACTTCCGTTGGATTATTTCAGTAATGACCAATATGTTTCTGTTGGCAACAAGTTACTTAACCTTAACTGGTGCAGAAGGATAATGTCGGAAGACTATGAAGACTATGAAGATTGCTGAAACCACTAAAATTGCGATTAGATCTGTCCAACGCTTTTAATAAAGCCTGGAAGAATAGTGGGGAACCATCATCTTTAAGTAGGAAATGTGGTCGGGGAAAAAAAAGTCTTGAATGATCGTGATCGAAGATCACTTAAACATTTGGTGAAATCAAATAGGAAAAAAAAAATAACCGCATAATTCACGGCTATTTTTGAAGGTAAGCGCAATTCCGCACGCACAGTGTGAAGATAACTCAAGGGATTGGGACTAAACAGCTGTGTAGCCTTAAGAAAACCACTTAACAGTGAGGCTAATTGGAATAAAAGGATTCAGTTTGCAAGAGAGCATAAATATTAGACTCTGGAGCAATGGGGGGAAAAAGGTCATGTTGTCTGAGTCCTGATTTACCCTGTTTAAGAGCTCGTGTAAGAAAGGCAGATTAATTGATGCACCAGTCATGCCCAGTGCCTACCGTACAAGCCTGGGGGGCGGTGTTATGATCTGGGGTTGCTTCAGTTGGCCAGGTCCAGGCTCAGCAACAATATGCACCTAATGAAATTAGGTCTGCCTACTACCTGAATATACTGAATGATGAGGTTTTCCCATGAATGGAACAAAATACTAATAATAAATACTAATATTTTTTTGGCCGAGTAGTATATTGGCATCTGTCATGTAGTATATCCGTCATCTAGTCATAAGTTATTTTCTCATTTTGTCAGCTGATACAATGGGTGTGTGTTGTGAGAGGACTCTTTTTCTGTTTTGTGGAAGGCTTCTTTTGAGGATGGCCCTCATGCCTTATGATGCGAGCTCTTTCCCGGCTCTCTCCAAACTTCACAATCCATCGGCCGAATTCAGCTTCGCAAAGCACCGGTTGCGTCTTACCCAGGACTGGAACAGGCTTGGAGTGGCCGCTGTGGTGTGGGATGCAGTGAGTGTTGTTGTTAATCGGCATTACTGTACCTGTGCCAAATCCCTCTTTGTGATATGAATAAATGACCTTAGGCAGCATGCAGTAATGGGGCATGATAGGCAGGCTATGCCAGCCAACCAACTGAAAGTTACAAAATGCTCAGTTTTTATTCCTTTTTTTTTTGAGCAGGTAATATGCAGAATTAACAGGTATATGGTATTTACAGTAAAGAGGCCCTGGCGATTGCTTTGTAGTTGCACAAGGTTGATGATGGTGTGCTTTCTTACATGGGCAGGCTGTGGTGTTATGCATGTACCTGGAGCTGGGACACATTGAGCTGAGGGGCAAGGCTGCTATTGAGCTGGGAGCCGGAACAGGATTGGTGGGCATCGTAGCTGCCATACTCGGTAAGCAAATGTGCTCGCATCAAACAAGCCCTCTGCTGATCCTCAAGTTTCCCTCAGTGAGATGCTGGTTGCGAAATGCCAGATTTTTGTCAGGAATTTACAGTACTCAGGTTATTTGAAAACGCGTCTGGATTTGTGGCCTTGAGTGATATAACCAATTGAAGAAATTGCTAGTTTCTGAAGAATTCCATCTAGGGAACCTACCTTTGCTGAAGGTACCAAGAGCCATTTGGTGACTACTCCCCCCCCCATATTTTTTATTTTTTTTGATAAATGGCAAACGGATTATCAGGAATAATTGTTCTATCATCAGCACTAGAATATTCAGCTAAGCTATGCTTAAGTGTGTGCCATATTGTATAGACAAGCTAATGATTCAGGTACCCCCAGGAGCCCGAGTTACCATCACAGACCGAGAGCCAGCCATGGAGCTCCTGCAGACGAATGTTCAGGATAATATACCTCCGGAGCAGCAGGAGGCAGTGGTGGTGTCAGAATTGACCTGGGGGCAAGGACTGGATCGCTACCCAGTCGGTGGTTACGACATCGTCCTGGGAGCGGACATTGTGTACATGGAGGAGACGTTTCCGGCTCTTCTGCAGACACTGGAGCACCTCAGTTCCGAGAGAACCTTGGTGCTGCTGTCTTGCAGGATCCGCTACGATCGTGACATTGCCTTCCTCGACATGCTGCGCCAGAGGTTCGCCGTAGAGGAGGTCCACTACGAGCCCCAGAGAGACATTCATATCTACAAGGCGGTCAAGCTCCAGACAAGGTCAGAGCTTTGAGTGGAGACTTCAAAGCTTTAAAGGCCCCTAAACATGTGAGAATACGTACAAACCTGATTCATGCTGTATGGATTAGCATTTCGTTTCCGTGCCTTTTGAAAAATAAACACCCAAGTTTTAAAATGATTAAATGAAATGCAATTGTGCAGCCAGGTGGTGTGGCCCAGGCTAATAATGCATTGCACATGATCCAGTGTTATTCAAGATGTTTTGATTTGGGCCTGAGTAGAAGCCACTGCTGTGTTCCGTAATGACGTCAAGCAATCTAAAAATCCTCAACTAAATATTAAGACTTCTTCAATCGAAGTAGCGCTAGTACAAAATGATGCTAGACTTCTGGTCTGACACGAAGGTTCTGGGGAAAAAAAAAGAATTTACTCACCAGTGTTGAATGTTAAGATCACTGATGGATGTTTAGACTCGAGAGCTCACTGGCTTGAGGGAAATTATACAGGAGGGGTGTATTACGAAGCAAGCACAACAGCAGCTGGCATGGCAATTGCTGAACTCAAAATCAAAACCACCGTAACAGTTACTTTGGTGGGTTAAGAGTGACAGTTTCATGAAATTTCCAACTCTAGGGAGTTAGCGAGATATCTGAAGCGTAATCTTGCTTTGTGATATACCCATCTTTAGTTTTCCTGGATGCACTACTCTGACAAGACAGCACAGACTGGAGAGATACTACACAATGGGTACTTTTGAAAGCAATTTAATGTGGCATTACATAGGTTTATAAAAGGCTGGTACAATAGATCGTTGTCACAGAAGGCGCCAAAAAGAAAAGTTGGTGATCGATCATTATGGTTATGCAGAAGCCTTTTCAGCATCAAAGTTAGTTCATACAGTGCACTGCCTTGTAACTGGAACACAAAAGAGATGCTAGTAAGATAACAGTATATACAACATTGTTCAAAATTATTCTTGCTGAACTGCCATCATACAACTGCACAAAAAGTTAAAAAAGAACATACTCTTGTACTGCAGCAACCATAATCCCACATCCCAAAATAATTCCAGTTTTCCCTTGTTAGCATTACTGCTAATCGTGTGTAGGAAGGATGTTATTTTGACTTGATGCATATGTGATTGAAGTTTCATGGCAAGGTTATTTTCACCAAAAAAAAAAAAGTCATTTGCCTAAAATGGGAGCCACATTTTTCTCCTGGGAAAACGTTTTTTTTTAATATTTAGAATTTTTTTTCAGAAATTTCACTATATACAGGGTTTTGTATTTAATGTACAAAAAGTGTGTGGTCAGCTGCCAGCAATCTTGCCTTCCTCAAAGACCCCTTTCAGGATGAACATTATTTGCCACCAATGACTACGACACAGAAATAAAATGGAAATTGTTGCAAAGAGCAGTGTTTCCCCTAGCTGCATAGCTCACTGGTTGTCCTGCACAGCCAGGCGTTTCCATTTTATAATGGCTTAAAAGCACCACTTACAAGCCACCCAGCGCCTAAAAGCTGCTGTCTAAATACTATATAAACTGGTTTTACTTGCCAGTTAAAATTGGGCCAATATCAATAGATGGTAATTACAGTTTACTAGTACCAATACGCTGTGTGGGTTTCTCCTCCGCGCCCTGTCATGTTGAAACGGAGAAAATAAATGGTGAGAGGGCACCGAGGTGGAAAATCTTTATGATTAAAGGTGCGCAGTTTTAAATTCCTTTCCCTGCGGCGAAAGACTGCAGTAAATCTTGCTCTAAAATAGGCTGCAGTCAGAGACGACCGCAGCAGTTTTTCAAGCTCAGATTCGGTTGGATGAACACTGACGGCAGCCGATGACCCTTATGCCAAGACAGACCAGGATGATGGACGTGACCGTCAGCTGAGCGGCACAAAGAAACAATGAGCGCTAGCTATGGCACACCAACGTCTCAGCTTTTAGCCCGAAGGGCTGAGAACAAGTACACCTTCCTCCACCGCTTTCAAATTTGACATTCGGCAACCCAGACAAAGGCTAAAGTTTTTCTGCGGCTAGCTCTGTGCAGCCTTTTTCCATTCACAATATGAAATACACACATTAATACTGTACATTTTAACAATTTCTTATAAAAATAAAGCAAGCAAAGCCATACTGTATTGGCGCTCTCTATTTGCACAGTAAAAATAAGGGACGAACAGGATCGCTGCCCCTCCGTCCCCGTTTTCCTTTTCCAGATTGACTCATTTATGTTCCAGCTCAGCGTGATAACATAGATGTTATCATTCTAAAACATTTATTCATTTACCATTTTTGGAAGAGCCTGAAATGAGTTTGAACAAACATGCAAAACAAAATGGTGGGCAGTAGCACCAGCCTCTGCTGACCCAAAGAACAGAAACAGATTTTGCACCCATATTTAACTTCTGCAATATTCTGCTGACCTTTGAAGGTATGACATGAGAAATCTACAATAATTTTCTTCATTCACGCTGATTTAACATTCACAATCAGCAACTGAAACCAATAAAGTTCTGAAGCAGTTCTTAGAACGTGATTTTGGGGAAAAGAAACTTTCCAAAAAAAAATCTGTGTGTAATGATTTAAATCGTCCTATAGGAATAAAAAAACAAAACATTCTCCATATAAACAACCAACAACCCACGATTGTTTCCCAGATATGCTCTGGTATAGATCCCTTTTTAAACAGACTGAGTGCTAAATATCATGAGAATAGTCATCTTTCACTAGGTGCGATGCAAAAAATTTACATGAAATCGGCTTATGTTTTTAAGGGAGATTCATATTACGGAGCTCAGCTGAGGGATAAAATGTGACAAATGCATATTTAACATACGCATAATGGTGAAGAGCGCCAATCTCTTTCTTTAGAAGTTAGTTTACACCACTCTGTTGACATTGCTTCCCCCAGCAATTGTTTTTGCAAACAAATAGGCTCTGCAACTGAGTATCAATATGCAAGGATTTTCAGAACAATTTCATATTTGTGCTCTGTTTGCATGAATGTGTAAGAAAGACAGAATCATACAAGCCAGTAAATAATGCTGGTGAAGTCTTTCACAGCATTGTACACACACAGTTAAACCGAACACGCAGATCACACCAATCCCCACAAAGTCAAATAGCTGCCAAAAATTTACAAACTGTAGAAACTGCGCAGGCAGACCATACACACTGTATACGTATTTTTTCTAATTTGTTTTAAATACAAATAAAATAATTCCATATTAGCAATGAAAATAAGAAAAAATATACATAAATGAACAAAAATTAGCAAGTAATTTTTGAAAATAAAATGCGTGTTGCTGAACAAGATCACCATTTCCAAGTTTTGGAACAAAAGTTTGTAATACAACACAGTATGGCATTCCTTACTTCTGCATTGTAATGAATACAGTGTAAAACCCTTTTTCCACATAATTTGTATGGTTTTGAAGATGGATCCCTAGGCTTGTTGTATCGAAAAGTACTGATGGCACAACGTAAATAGCACTGAATGGTGGTGAATGTGTCCTCATTCCCCAATCCTAAATCTGTGGCCCAAATCCAGTCAGAGCAGGAATCTCTGTAACGGGTTGGATTCCAGGCTGGATGCTGGGGACACTGATTGGGTGTGGGGCCCTCTTGTATTGAGCATAAACCAATGACCAGACTCTAAATGTGAAGGCATCGATGAAAAACATTGACATTACAGGACACTACTTGATTTTGAGTGAAGGAGTTGGGCACTTATAACTTTTTCTGCGATAACAGTTAACCTCTTGCATGATTCCATTGCAACTAATAGGTGAATCGCACTACTTTTTCTGACATCAAATATTTTACAGATACATAAAAGAAACTATAGCAGAAAGTAAAAAAAAAAAAGTCCATGTGTCATAAAATGTAAATTTTTACTTCGATCTTGTGGTGGGTGGGTGGGGTTTTTGCCTGCTGAGGATGTGACACCAGCATTGCAGTTAGCTCTGCTTGCATCCCAAGTGTGGGGAGTTGGGAATTCTTAAAAGAAGACCAAGGGACCATATCAGGCCGGTGAGGCACATGCCCTTCTCCTTGTGAAAAATGCACTCCTCAGTGCCAGGTGTCTTACGTGGCCAGTCGTCTCCAGAGAAGTCCACTATGAAGCCACAGCAAAAAGCCTCAGTAAGAGAAGAAAAATGACAAACTGCTTCTCCAGGGGTACGCACTAATACTCGAGAAATGCACCCTCTCTTTGTTCCAATTATCTCCACACCTCCTTTCCTCTGCATACTTCATCCATAAAAAGGTAGGAGACAAAGATACACAGAAGCAAATGAGAATAATGTCCATTTCTCAAGTACTGGATACGCCCCTCATTACACTTATTCACCCGTAACTTCCTTCTCCAGAGAAGCAGGCATACATCACCACAATGCAAGCGAACGGAATTGCCTTGTACCTTTGGGAGGGAAGAATTCTCAATGACAGTAAGTAGGGATCCATCTTCAACCTGGCGTGTATGTTCAACCGACTGACCATTAACAGCACTTCCATTTGTTGAAAACGTATCCACGTAAAAGTCTAATTTCAGATATACGATACTTGTTCCGCTAAAAATAGGCATAATTTCATGACAGGATCTGAAGTCGGTTGCGTGCTAATGACTGTGGAGCACTAAGAATGGAATAGAACAATTCCTCATAGTACCCATACCACTTCCCCCCCACTGAACCAGAAGGATGAACTCAGGGCAACTCAAAACTGCTCCTCATGCCTAGATCACAAGGATTCATCTTTCCAGTGATGGTATTAGCTCAACAAAGGTTGACTACGTTGGCGCACAGAGGCCATAAGCCTCAAACAGAAAAGCACGGCAGAGGCTTCAGTTTCCCAGAATGCCCTGTGCTCCGTTCTTAAGGTCCATTTGGGAAAGAGTTTGAAACCTGACTTGAGGGCATGGGTTCTTCCCCGGAATGAAATGGACAGCGAGATTTTCCGTGGTGGATTCCCGTTCGCCAGGTCAGACCTGGAGCGGTTCTCCGAAAGGGCCCGACTGTTCCCACTCCATGTTCTCCAGTCACATAAAAACTCATAGAAGGTGAAAGAAATACCGCGGGTCAACTCAAAACTTGTTCCTCGTCTTTGAAGTCATGATCTCACTTACAAAGGGGGGGAAATTAACAACACAGACTATTCAGTCATTTTTTTTCCTATACCTGTAGTTTCTTAAAGGCAGTTCGTAGCATTAAAAAAACAATTAGAAAAATGATAGTCTGTGCCCAGACGGCTAAAGCCAAGCCGAGTCCGTACGCGTGGGGAAGGGTGGAGGGGGTTTTTACTCGGATTTATGGCAGTACAGGTCCTTCAGTGCTTTTAGTTCCTCGATGAGGGTTTTGTTCTGATTCTCCAGCACCGCCACACGGTTCTCCAGACACTTGACGTACTCCTTCTTCTTCCTGCGGCACTCCCGCGCTGCCTCCCTATGGAGAGGAGGGACATTACGGTCAGGGCAGTCCCTGACATAGTGCAGGAAGCAATATTAAATTCCTGCAGTGGAGGAAGCTGCACTTTCAGGTCCACAGCTGCGGCTGCCCATTCTCATCACGACTCATCACGTAATGAAGCCGCCTGACCAAGCCTCAATATACGACTAAAAAAGAGGCTTTTGGCATCATTATTTGACATTTAAGGTTTGGGATAGGGGGTTGTGCTCGTTTTAACACTGCCGTCAAATAAAGACACCAAAGGCCTCCTATATTGTTGTATATTGACGCTTATTCAGGTAGCGTCACTATATGATAAGTTGCTAATTGGCACTGTGGAGAAAAACAAGGGTTCCAGAAATGTGGTGCAGCAACTGCAGTTCCGAAACTGCAGCCTCCTCAACTCGCAAGAGGAATTGAAAGCGCAGTACAATGATTTGGACAGTTTATGGATTCCGACTCAGTACTCCTCAAGGCACTGGATCTGAAAGCAATGAGCATGAATTTAAAGTATTGACTTTACAGCACAGACAGCTTTAGGGACCAGGCATTCACATATCTATCCTCCGATGGATGCAATAACTCGACAGCACCACAGTCCAAACACTGCCCTGTACTACCAACCTGTACAATGCATCTGAAACAAGGCCTTGAGCGCCTTACTCGCAAAATCAATTCCGCAACAACAGAAGCACTAAAAATGAGACTTGTCGCAAAATGACGACATACTATTTCAGTGTTAGCAGAAACCAGAGAAGCTGAATCATCACCAGCAGAAAGAACTGTGGCTGGCTCAACAACGGAGATTTCTGTGAATGAAAAGGATGCGCAAGACCCAGGCTCTGGCATTGAATAAATGAGCCAGCGCTTGTAAGTGGAAATAATGAAGTGATTCACGCAGCAGATTCAGGTGCTGCATTGTGCCGATCTTTAATGTGGGCTGGCCAGCTCCAACAGCTTCGTGCTACCAGCGGGCTATTTTATGGGCACTAAAACCCAGCCCTTGTAATAGCTGATAAATTTTACAAACATTTACAATCCTACAGACTCAAATTTCGACTGTGCGGAATCCCCAGCAAGAAAGTGGTTTGGTTGGCGTGGTTGGGGATACTCCCATCATGATTTGTTAGTGAAAACGTAGAATTTTCACTGCGGTGTTCCGATGCTCTTATGATTCTCACTATGATAAGAAAGAGAGATAATCCTTCAACCGTTTCACAAGTTGAGACAGCAATTGATCATGAACATTCAATGAGGTCCAGGCCCAGATTTAACAGTAAGTTCACTTCTTCAACTCCTGTATCATGCATTGTCCCACTCACATTAACTAGATCTATACAGAGAACGAAAATGCTCAAACTGTAAAAACAATTTTGTATGCCCTTAAGTTCAGCATGAATTATTACCTTTAGCTAAGTTCACTGTGTGTGCAACATTATTCTTTGTCCTAGGAAACAAAAAACTATTGAAGAGTACGGGATAAGATGAGCAGAAAAGAATAGCTATAGCTAGGGCCAAGGAAACACATTTTTGTGCTCATATAATGATGAACCAGTCAACTATAAATGATTGATTATTCGATAACTATGTACTCTTCCGGGCAAGTGCCAGGTCAGCTAGCTACACTCCCCGTATCGCAATAGAAAACATAAAATTAATAGCTCTATGAGGTACTAATGGACCGTCAGCACTATTCTTATGGAACTGATGGAGTATATGCCGCAGACTTGGACAGCTGAAGATAAGGGTACTGTTATATAAGTGAGGGATAATTCACGAGAAGGTGTGCATTCCACGGTTTTAATGCACGACGCGGAGGCAAATAACCACCCGACGCGAAGCGGTTGCCTCCGCCGAAGAGCATTAAAACCGTGGAATGCTCACCTTCGAGTCGATTATCCCACTTATACCATGGTCATTTGCCAGCAATATCAAATCGCAGCATTAATCTGAAACGGAGATTATGCATAACCCAACATTAAGCGCGATTATGCGGACTGTAGCTAACTTGCTACCCACAATTACAATGAACTTATGACGGTTTCCGCAGTCAGCGAGCTGAAATCAGTCTGCTGGCATAGCACGTAGCTGATACATGAAGTGGACACGTTCGCTTCATTTGTAACCGTACTCAATTACAGTCTTTTAATGGATAAAGCCTGATTTTTTCGCTGCTATAATATTTACAGTCATTATCGCTTGAGTACGAGTCAGCGAGGTGAAATCAGTCTACTGGCATAGCACGTAGCTAGCGAACTGTCAGCAGTTGCTGATACATGAAGTGGACACATTAGCTTCATTTGTAACCGTACACAGTTACAATCGTTTAATGAATAAAGCCTGATTACTTCGCTGCTACAATATTTACGGTCATTATCGCTTGAGTACCCATTGTTAACCGCCCCGCAGGGCGCACTTATATGACGCCGCTAAATTTACTGGAGATAAATGAGCTGCTAGGTTTCTGTTGTACCCAGTCAAATATCAGCTCTAACATTGCTATGGTTACAAGTTGGGTAGTGGATGAATTTCGAATGGTGAAACGACAGTAGCCGAACTACCTGTGCGGTTCCACGGTTTTAATGCATACCTGCCAGCCAATCAGAAAAAAGTATTCACCTAGACCATGGTATAATATCACATAACAGTAGCACTTTCTCCATAGCCCAGCTCATGATATATTTTTGATATTACCCAGGTACATATTTTGCAAAAATTTCATTGGCTGAGAGCACAGGGAAAAAAAAAAGTCGCCTTGCTTGCTGTCACGCTGTTAATATTCAGCCAAACTGAATACCGAATGTAATGCTGTAAAATCGGTATGGCTGAGCACTGTAAAAAGCTAGTTAAGTGGCACTTACATAACCAAGTTCACATTGCTTAGCTTGCTAGCTAGCGCGCATGTACTACTTCTTCAAAACCATAATTCAACATTAGTTTGTTAGCCAGAGAGCTAATGTTTGCTAGCTACTCAGCTAACTGAATTTACAAACCATTGCTAGTTCAGCCATGAATGTCTGCATTAGCAACAAATGCAAAATTTACTCAACTTGTTTCATAACTTTCATATGACATGCCCACTCATGCAAGATCCTCCATTTACAGTATGGTGCCAACGAACCTGACAAAACTGATGGGCATTATCGACCAAATGGACCCTACATTACTGCATAACATTACAGCGCTGGTGGATCTTATTGTCCAGACAGGTAATAACTGGACCTATGTCGCTATGGACCTTAAGGCACTGCAAGAGCACAGACTGAGAGTGAGATTCTCTCTCTTCGAGGCGTACCTATTCTTCATGAGGCGAACTTCTCGCTTACGAGTGGCCTCTTCTGCCCCTCCCTGGCTGGGCAGTGCAGGGGACGAGGCCATGACCACTCCAGGGGCAATAGTACTGGCTGGGGTCGTCCGGATCTGGTAGGCCTGGACGTCTCCAGAGGCAGCTGTCAAGAATATGGGTTTGAATTAGTACAGTTCAAATATGATCATATTTAAAGCACAAACTAGTAGTAAATATTCAACCCCATTTCCAGAAAAATTGGAACAGTGTGTAAAATTTGAATAAAAAACATTTGCTTATAATTCAAACCCCATTCAATTAAAAATAGTGCAAAGACAACATGTCAATTATTGAAACTGACGAATTTTATTGTTTTTTTGAAAAAACATCTCCTCATTTTGAATTTGACGCCAGCAAGACATTCAAAAACATTGGGTCAAGGACCACAAAAGACTGGAAAAGCTGAATGATGCCAAAACTACACCTGGTGGAACATTCTCGCTGCAAATAAGGTTACCTGGCAACAGGTCAGTGACATGATTGGGTATAAAACGTCTTTTGAACATAAAGGTGGCAATGGCTTCACCACTCAGGAAAAGACTGCTTGGGCAAAGAATTCAACAATTTAAAATAAAGTCTCTCAATGTTAAATTGCAAAGAATTTGGGGAATTTTTTCATCTTTTACAGTACATAATATTATCAAAAAATTCAGAGCATCCAGAAATATCTCACTACACAAGGGACAAGACAGAAAGCCAACACTGAATGGCCATCTTCAGGCCCTCAGGCAGCACTGCCTTGGAAATCACTGCACTGGCTCAGGAACACTTCTATAAACCACTGTTAGTGAACATGATTTGTCACTGCATCCATAAACGCAAGTTAAAACTCTGCCACGCAAATATTAAACCTAGATCCAGAAATGCTAAGGCCTTCTCTGGGCCTGAGCTCATTTAAGATGGACTGAGGCGAAGCGGGAAACTGTCCGTGGTCTAACCGATCAAAAACATGAAATTATTCTAGAAAATTATGGATGCTGTGTCCTTCAGGCCAAAGAGGAGAGGGTCCATCCAGCCTCCTATCAGTGCACAGTTCAAATGAACCAGCTATCATCAGCTCTTCAAGATAATACTGTGCATTAAACTACTGTGCCAAGAATCAATAGTACAGGCTAGCTTCATGATTTTGTCCATGCTTGACTGTATTCAACACCACAGGATCCAACATGATATTGTTGACCGAAAGCCTGTCAACCAGTTGGACAGTTGGATTGTACCGGACGGTCAGATCCCTGCCGAGAGACACTGATCATAACACTTCCATCATTCTCATCTCCATCAAAAACTTAAAAATCATTAAAAAATGCCAGCACTGCAAGCCTAATATCTGAAACAGCATTGCATCACCCTATTTCAAGGCAATGGTCAGATCCAATGTCAAAATTTCAAACTGCAAGATCTCACTCAAATTTTCATGAAGTCCACATCAATGAAAATACACACTGCACATTTACTAATGGCTGACATAATGTGGGGGTCTTAGGCTCAAAAACTATTCAGTTGACCAATTGCAGGCAACTTCCACAACCAGTGTAATGTAATTTGCGTGTTCCTGTGTGAGAGTGAGAGTGTGGGTCTGTCCCCTCACCTTGTACCACCACCTGGTTACTGGGAACGAGGATCTGCTGTCCATCGGTGGTCTGAGCGTACTGCAGGATGGTGGTGCCGGGCTGGGCAGCAGCAGCGTTGGTCATGGTCAGAGTCTGCAGCCCTTGCACCCCGTCTGTGCCGTTATTGGCCAGCTGTATGGCCCCGCCCTGCGTAATGGCGACTGCGGAGCACAATGATGCAGTGCTCAGAGTGGCAACTAGCACACACCTGCTTTAGCATTTTAGGACATTAATATTACAGTAACAGCTAGGAAAGAACACAATACATTTCACTCTTCCAAAAACACTTAGAGCTTTTCTTATCATACAGTGTGCATCTGCCAACCTGTGTGTGTGTGAAGTACTTTTGTAGCACAAGGAAAATCATCCGTACGTGTGCGTGTGTGTGTGTGTGCGCGCGCGTGTGTGTGTGTTTGTGTGTGTGTGTGTCTGAGTGTGAGAAAGAGAGAGAGAAAGAGAGAGAGAGAGAGAGAGAGAGAGAGAGAGGGACAGGAATGTGTGTGTGAGTCTTGTACTGCACGAGAGTGTTACAGGTTGGGGAAGTGTGTGTCTATGACTGGAGGTGTGTTTACTTGTGTGATCGTGAAATTTTCTATGTAAATGAAGAAATGTGGGAGGGTGTGCACGCGCTTGCGTGTGAGTCAGTGGGAGAGTATGAGCCACTACCAACTTGAAACTTTCAAAGCTACAGATTAAGCCTGGTCCATCCATCCATCAATTCTCTACACCACTTCTTACTCACTACAGTTACGGGGAGCCGGAGTCTATCCAAGCTGACTATGGGTGAAAGACCGGGGCTCTCACTATACAGCTCACCAATCCATTGCAGGGTGCACACGCCATTCACACACACACACACGCACACACACACACACACACACACACACACACACGCACACACACACGCACACATGCACACACGCACACACGCACACGTAATTAGCCTGACATGCAGGTCCTTGGACTGCGGAAGGAAACCCAGGCAGTACATGCAAACTCCACAGAGAACGGCCCCAGGCTGGATTCAAATCCACTACGTTTTTGCTATGAGGTGGTTGTGCAACCCGCAGCGCCACTGTGCTGAGATGAAATTATGCACCAAGCGTAATCTGTACCCTTGAAACGAGTCTTGTGTGTCAGTGGGAGAGACGGGGGAAGAGGGGTCACGCACTGTACTGTCCGCTGCTGGTCTGATAGATGGGCGTCGGCACGGTAACTGTGGTGATGGCAGGGGCGGACTCTTCCTCCGATTTCTCCTCCTCTATCCTCGGCACTGCCGGGGCGTCTGACGACAGGTCATTGAGGATCTTCCTGCAGAGGTCCGGTTGTTATGACAACCAAGCATTAACAGCAGACAATGCAACCACCACATAACTCTCACACAGAGGTCTGCAGGCCCATTGATTTCAGACAAGGAAGTGGTGATCACAAACAACTACCTGTTCAGACATATTTTTGACGACAAACTTTTTCCTAAAACAAGAACAGATGTTTAATGTGCATGGAAATAAACAGTAAATACAACAAAGTTGTAATTGAGACATGGCGCAAGAGAGTAAATTGAATTCAAGGAATGTGTATCACTGTGTGAAGATGTGGCATGATTTCTTTGTGAAACTGGAATGCTCTTGAATTGGAAAACTCCCAACAATCAGACCTCTAGGGCTTAAATCAAACATACACTCCTCTTTCCGAGTACACAATCTACACACCGCTTTTATACTAATTGTTTACTGAATAGAAGGGATGATTCCCTTGGAAGTCTCCATGTTAACAGTCAATAATGACAACAGAAAGTTTGTCGGTTTCAGCACTCACACTGGCAACACTGTTTCTGTAGAGTGTGGATAATGTACTCCGAACCGAGTTGGGCTCCTTCTCTACCTTTGCACCTTGTTGGCACTACGGATGTCAATAGTAAACATCCTCTTGTACTGCTTCAAAACCTGTAATATGCTTTGTGACACAGCCTAAAGTAGTTCTCTTCCTATCCAACCAACCGTAGGTGTTATGTGTCAAATGATGGGACTAGGTCTGCTGACATTTCAGTGACATGTGGTGTCCCACAAGGGTCAGTGCCGGGCCCATTCTTTTTGCTCCCACTGGGCCAAATTATCTGATGGCAAAACATCAACTCCATTCCTATGCCCTGAAATACAGGTGTATATCAAAAAGCACCCCAAGCCAGTTTTAACGCTTCCCAACCTCAAAAACTGCCAAGACGACATCCGTTCTGGATGAAAGCCAACTTCCTCCATTAAGCACAGGTAAATTAGATAAGCACACCCAAAAAACTCTCCAGTGCAAGGAGTACATGTCCTCTTCTCTGAGTTCAACCCATTGCTTCGTCATCTGTGGTAACCTTGGTATGATGTGCAAGACTTCAGAAATATATCAGAAACATGGCTAAACCAATCCTCCTCTATACATGACACAAAAATCTGGTTCCTGCTTTTATCTACACCTTAAGTGCTTATCTACACCCCATATGACCTGCCAAATCAGCCTACCACCTTAAACTGATCAAATCGGTGAGGCCAGAGTCCTCAACAGCTCAAAGACATTGGTCCATATCACCCCACACTTGCCCAACTCTATTGGCTCACAGGATTAATTTCAAAGTCCATCTCCTTACCAAACAAACCACTCAATGGCCAAGACCCCATCAACCTCACTGTCTTCATCTTTATCCGGTCCAGCTATTCCCTACCACTCCAGATCCTTTCAACCCAACTCCTGACTGTGGCCATGCAAGGCTTCAGCTTATTTGCCCCTCACCAATAAAACACTCTCCCTCATGACTTAAGAACAGACTCCTCAATTGATGCTTTTCTAACAGGCCTCCAAACACACTGTACGAGGAAACATTTCAATACACATCTCTCTAATTCTTGTCTTCAGCAAAGCACCCCATGATTTGCCTGAGCAAATGAGACGTGCTGTATAACTGGAATTCATAACTAAGGTTGAGTAGCCCTGCTTATCATACAGGGGAAGGAAGGTACGCGAGACATGTTTGGGCAGTCCGGTTTCACCCACGAGAGTAGGGTAACTGGAAAAGGACCCTGGTTTACACACAGGAGAGACACAGTACCTGTAGGAGGGTCGTCTGGACAGGATCTCCCTGCGTTTCTGGGAATCAGTTACACTGTCTACTGACTCCTGGGAGTCTTCGCTCTCCGCAATGGTGGAGATCTGAAAGGCAGGTTATTAAGATGAAGAACCGAAGAAATTTGCAAAACCTTCACAATCTGACATTCAGTTTGCATCGATATCATAGATATAGAGTATAGGCAAATAGTATGGAAATTTCATGTTTAAGAAAGTTGTTTAGTTCTAATAACTCTTTGTAAAATACACTGCTTTATTCATGGAAAATCAGTTTTTTTTACAAATGGGCCAGATCACGTGGCAACGGGTATTAGTGTATTTTGTATCATAGCTCCAAATCTAAGTAAGAGTAACAAGTTAAATGGCTTTGTGTAGGTCTTCCCTTGCACTTTAATAACAAAACAGCTCATTTTGGTCATTTGATTTATTTTGGGTGGAAACAGAAAAAAACTGGTTGATAACAGTTGCAAAAAAAATCTTAATTAGGTAATAAATTGATAAATGAACATACTAACGGTCTCCTCAGATGCATTAGCACTCCCATTTCCTCTTAACAATATTTCATTACAATAATTTTATTAGTACTTCATAACTTTATTCCAAGCAGTTATCTGGATGGATTTTCGAATTTACTGCCGTATGAACTTTACATAAAACATAAATAATTTCTCCCTCCACACAGTAACAGTACGCTAATGAACAATGCTTTCAGTTACTGCTGGGCTTCACTAAGCCTAACAACCGCAGTCTTGCTAAGCGGTCCTACGAAACTGCTTATCAACTCGTTATGTCAACTGGGGCTTTCCCGACCTAGATGACTGCGTGTTCACATAACAGATACGGTGTTTGTAGCATATGACCAATCGTCTACCGACAGCAATGCAGCATATTTTACAAATGAAGAGCAAATGATCATATTACAAAAATATGAGGAATACCGAATAATACCAGAGATGCCAAGTCTCACGCATTTGGCGTTAGTCTCTCGCCTCTTAGTGGCATTCAGCTTCCTGTGCCGTAGTCAGGAATTATTCAATCAACGCGAACTGAAGAAATTCACTCGCGGAATTCAAGTCATTGTGCATTAAGTTACAGTGCAGTGTTACCTCAGTTTCACATGCATTACGGGGGATTTCCTCACCAGTGACACGGAAATTGATTATGACTCGGGAATTCTCACGCTCATCTTTACTGGGGGATTGAAAGCATAGAATAGCATAAAGACGTTTCAAATGGTCTTATTTATTTATCTATGGTCTTTATTTATTTTCATTTAAACAATTTAAATGATCATGAAACACATGCATTGTTTCCTATCTCTGAGTAAGGAGAAGCACGAGAAGTCCGGAGTCATAATCGCTTTCCATGGTGAGGTCCACCTTCACGCAAGTGAAACTGAAACTTCAATGCACAAGAATTTTAATTCCGCATGAGTATCTCATTAATAAGCGTTCATTGAGTAATTGCGGACTACAGTGAATAAGCCTAAAAATACGTGAGACCTACGCCGAATGTGTGAAACTTTGCATCTCTGTCATGCAGATCAAAGACAATTCTCGAGACAATATGACACCCACCACCAATTGGACGGGGGTGTGAATTACACTCTGTCAAAATGACGGACAGCCTTCAAAATGTTTCGTTATTTTCAAAACTAATCCGTAGATGACGGAATATATTTGGTAAACGCGACCTCAGGCCAATACTGTTGCCATGGCAACCAAAATCGATAGGTGTCCTAAGTGAAGTGTAACATGTCCATACCAAAATGAAAGAACCAGTCAAAAATTGCAGCCTATACTGCTTCCACAACGAAATCTCTATTTTTTGCCACAAATTTGCATATCGTGCGGCCGTGAGAAAGTGTCTATGGACGAGGACATGGCGGTGAAAAACTAGGACTACGTTTATACTAAACTCCTTGGACATAAATTTAAAAAAACTTATTTTTCGTCCATTGTTGTACTTTAGTACTTACTTACTGTGAAGAGAAGATATACTGCACATATTAGAAAGGCAAATAAAAAGACAGGCATTACTCAACAGAAGCAAGCCTATTTGAATCAAGTGCGTGATGTAACTGGCTGATTCATCTTTAGCCAAACCATCGTTTGCAGATGTGCAACCAAGCGTAAGGAAAGAAGGAAACCCCAGTCCCCAATGAAAAGTTCATCAAAATAATCAATTGGTATTCAGTTGCGTCCAAGTATAGGAGTGCGCCCCCTCAGGGTGAATAGGAATGAGAATGGCCCTGTACTCACCTGGACTGTTTGCACCTGTGGGGACTGAATGACTGAAGGCTGGGCAGCTTGGATTACCCCGTGCACCTGCACTGTCTGACCATTGGGCAGCTGTACCAGGGTCACCGTGGGACCAGCGGAGGTGCCATGTGCTGCAGCCATGGAGACCTAAAGGACAGAGAGCAGAAAGATACGCAAGAACTGCTCATCAGTTCTGAGAGCTTCGACGGCAGCTGGTCAATGGTGACTGAAGCCAGCTCATGAAGGCTGCAATGTCTGACTATGAGGCTATTTTGAGCATTGCGTTTGAGGTTGCTAAACTCGTAAGAATGACAAGGAATGGAAAATGTGCTTTTTTTCTTACACCAAAGGCTCAATAAATAGCAATACTTCTAGCAACAATCACATTATTCAATCTCTGGCCCCCAAGGGAAAGTGCAGGCTGCAGTTTGGTAACAAACCCCACCCCTATATGCCTAAAGGTGTCAGAGGTACATAAATGTGTACTTTTCTCACAAAGCTGGACAGTGAAAGGGAACCCTTTCATGTTTCTGCTTTGATGTCAAAACCGAAGGTCCCCTCAGCGAACACCTGTTCATTCTCCCAAGGCAGACCACAGGAGATGAATGGGATTTGTCAGGGTTTGGACTGTGCATTAGGGCTTCAACTAGACCAGAATCATCAGTCTGTCTAAAGGGTGCTGTTTGTGATTCAATGTTAGTTGACAAATGTATTCCTTTTGACCACTGATGTGCATTTTCACCACGCTAAGAAACATGCTTCAACTTTCAATCAAATACAAGAATGAACGCACAATCACTACTGGTTAAAAATTTACAGTCCAAAAAAAAAATCAGTTAACTCTACAGAGCAGTACAGGAGCGATTGCTCAATGGAGCAAAGAAACTATTCACAAAAGATGTTTTTATATACACTAGTCTGCAGTTCGCAAATTTCATCAAAACATCAGAAACTATAAGAGATGCAGACATACAAAGGATTTGCATTTTATATCCATGGCTTAGGCTCAATGACATCATACACTTTACTGGTTGGTCTCCAGTCTTGTGATCTGAGATGGCGCACTCAGTTTTACTTTCACTAGGACACTGCCATCACCTGTCTGCAAATGTGCAGAGCACAAATGATTTGGAGATTTGTACTCATTGAAGGGGAGGAGTCTGTCATACCACAAGTGTGCTTTTTCAGGAACTCACCTGGGCCAGAGTAGCGATCTGGGCCTGAGAGATCTGCTGACTGTCCGTGTCCGTGGCAGCAGTCTCGCCCCCCTGTTGGGCATCTGCAGCCGATTCCATGGTCATTTAGTAAAACTGGGGATACAGAAGGGGGAGGTGCCACTGTTCTGTTACCATGGAGATACTGCTGACATCACAGTACTGCTGACATCTTTAGAGTACTAAAGTGATGACGTCCCGCTGGTGTCGGAAGTAAAATTTCCCATTCATTTTACCTATAGACTGTTTTTTCAGTTCACTTTTGAATCACTTCCCATTGTTTTCAAGCCTCCATCTTTTTCGAGATTTTGCATTATATTTCCGACTAAAAACAATTATAATTTTTCTTGACCGGAGTCAGCTATATTTCAAATCATTTTAATTTTTCGCCACCATGCTAATCCTCTTTGTAGTCTAAAAACTACACGTCCCATGATCCTCCTGATTCATGGGCTGAAGGAGTTCAGGACCACTGAACTATAGATCAGTGTTCAGGACGCGTTTTATACAGTCAATGGCTAGATGTTTCACATCTCGAATTTTCCAGCGCCGCGCTATAACCGTTTGTTTGCTTAATTAGTAAGCCACTCTATGTTCTTCTTGGTTACGCTTTCCTTGCTAGATATCAAGTTTTACAATTAGCGTCAATTAAAAAAAAAAAACTTGGTAGTCAGCGAACGAGCTTATCAGCTACCAAAGCATAACTGAAAGCCAACTCGCTGTCAGCAGGCTAACTTAGCCAGGGAGCTAAGTTAGATGTCTAACTTTATATTTGCCGCATTTAGTTAAATGCCACCTTGTGAAATATTCGCAGCTCAACGCTAGCTAAGTAACCAAATAATGGCTCTTCACTGCTTTTATTCACTTATCTAGCTTGCTATTTCGCTAGCTAAGCTAGTGATATTTATTGAATAATCATACTAGTTAGCTTGCTAAATAGCAGTAAGTGATGGTTCCATTTACTGTTTTTATTTATTTATTATTATTATTTTTTTAATTTCCACACGGGAACTTGCCTCAGCCATTGGGCTGTTCTTCCGCAAGTCTGTGCACGTGAACGACATCACAATCATACAGACAACATAAATACTACATGCGTGTGAAGGATTAAAATTCTAGTAGAATACAGCAGCAACAAAAAAAAAAGAAAGGTTTAATTTATAATAAGGAACTAAACTGCACAATCCCCCCCCCCCCCCATCACAAACCAACAGAGTAAAACAACATATCACATAAAACATTCACACATAAAACAAACATAATAGACTGTCAACAAGAGAATACTCAACTACACCGACTCCCCCCCCAATCACCCACTTACGGTGTCATCATTTACTATTTGCTACACAAATTTCATTGGAAATACAAGCAAATATGCGCAATCCATAATGAAGCCTATGATGACTACAAATTTAACTTAAATCTATTAAAGGACATCATTTTCACATCATTAGGCTGCTGGTTCCAGTGTTTCATTCCTCTAAAAGTAAAAGATCGTTTTTTTTTACAGTTGGTACGGGGCTTGGGTAACTCAAAACATTTGTGAGTGTTTCTCAAGTGATAATTATATTCTTTGGACACAAAATGCCTAAGAAAATTTCCAGGTATCATTTCATATGCAATCTTATACATCATATGCAGTTATTGCTTATCTCTTTTATTACACAGATTGTCAACATTCAAGCAATAACAGAAATTATCACTTGGAAAACTACAGTCAACCTTAAGGATAATTCGAAGTGCTCGATTTTGTAATTTTTGCATTTTTTCTAAGTACCCCTTCCCAGCATTCCCCCAAATAATGCTACAGTAGTCAAGTCTACTTTGTATTACTGATTTATAAAAAATTAAAGCTGTTTGTTGAGAAATATAAGATCTTATCCTTCTCAACAGGTAAATATCTTTAAATAACTTCTTTCCCAAGCATTCCATATGTTTATTCCAGTCTAAATATTGATCAATAACAACTCCAAGATACTTGCAGTGGGTCATCCGAGTAATAGGAATATTTTGTACACGGACATCTGGAACCCCTACCGTCTTAAGTCACTCTTTTGTTCCGATCAACATAAATTCACATCTTTTTACATTCAAGGACAATTTTTTTTCTTTTTAACCATGCATCAACCCTCGAGAGTGCTGCATTTAAAGTTTCTGTTACAATTTGGGGATTAACACTAGCGTAATTGAGATAGGCATCGTCAGCAGACAATGATGCTTTACATTTACTTAAACAGGTTGACAAATAATTAATATAGTGCAACAAAAAGTAACGGCCCAAGAATTGAACCCTGTGGAATGCCACAATGCATCGTTAGAAGATTAGACTCTGCTCCGTTCACACACGTATATCGCATACAATTACTGAGATAGCTAGAAAACCATTTAATTGATAGCTTGTCCGCCCCGATGAGGCGCAGCTTATTGAGAAGGATTGGGTAGTCCAACATATCAAACGCTTTTGTAGGTGGAGGGTTACTACTCAAACAAATAGACCTTGATCTAGACTCTCCAACCAACTCTCCAATCGGTTTATGTGCACAAGATGTAATAAGCTCACAAGCTGGCTAGCTTGGTGGTTCGCTAGCATTGCTTAATGCCAGCTAGCTAAATGGCACAATAACTATTCATTGCGATCCTTTTATTTCTAGGTATGTAGCTAGCTAATAGTAGCCCGTTATGTGGGAAAGGGTGCACGGACATACGGCAATGTAGGGCACTGATGGGCTACCGTCGTGGTACGTTATGAACGTTGGCTGAAACTGAGGTACCCCATTGGCTTGGAATAAATCACGGGGAACTCGCCCACTTGTGCAGCGTATATGTAGTTCGGAGAAGTGGACTACAAACTGGACTACAAGTTCAAAAACATATAATTTTTGGCAATAAACTACAAATCTGATGTGATCATTTGAATCTGTATACCCTGTAATCTCCGAGCGAGGCGGCTCTTAGAATTAATATGAGTTCGAGGAATGCCAGAAAGTGTCCAATGCCAATTATAAATTCCCATAGGGATTTTACTTCCAACACCAGAAGCTAAGCAGCAATGATGTCATCACTTAAATACTCTATTCACAGATTATTTTCCCCAGAAATACTGACCCCACTGCATTAAATTGGACACCATTTAATTTAAGCACCAGTAGCAAAAATGCTCCCTGTAAACCAGCATGCATTCCAAAAATGTGGTTCATGAATAAACAAAAAAAAATCACTCAATGCCAATCCATAGAATTTTTTTCACACCAATTATCAATGTTTGAAAAACCCAAACAGAAAAAAGCTGGGACAGTATAGAGAATGTGCATAACAGAGAGCACATAAAGTCACCACAACAAGCATTTCACGGCAGACAGTGTGAAGACAAAGTATGCAATGTTTAATGCGCTCAACTTAATTTCATCTGTAAGTGCGCATCCGTTGCTGCCATTCTGGCCTGCAATCCATTCCAAAGTGGGGATGGGTACAATTTTGGACTAGTAATGAGGTACTTAGCTCCAAGTAATTTAAACAAATGAAGTCGGTATTAAGGTGCGGGTACATGCTTGAAATGAGAGCATCACAAAACCACGCTCCATTCAGTCCAATGAAGATTTCTTCACCTAGGGAAACGATTTTTAGAATCAGAACGAATGGAGCGCGATGTTTTTTTAGGCCCCCATCTATGACTGCACCTTTACTCTGGCAGCCCTTTGCCAAGTATTTCAGTATGTTGTTGCATCCACAGACACCATTAAAAATTTTACAGTGCAGGACAGAAGCTTTAAGTAAACAGTATTCACAAGTGCTGTCGACTTCTCTGGGCTCAAAGGCATCTGCAACGGACATATCACACAGAGGAAAGCTGTATTATGCTCAGGCAAATAAATATTTCAGGTCTTTATAGAAGAAATGGACGGACCATCCAGATCGTTAACTGCATCAAGTCTGAAACCGAAGCTCCATAATGATGTTGGGTTGTGTCAGTTGCACACTTCTGTCAAGGCCCCGTTAATGCTGAAAAGTACAGAGATTTTGGAGCAATACATGTTCCCTTCAAAGAAGAAATCCTTTCCTGGGCGACCAAGCATAGTTCAACAAGACAAAGCAAAACCACATTCTGAATGCATTACTAAGGCATAGGTGCATATAAGGCCAACCCTAACTAATGCATGCAGAAAATAGTTTAGCATGTAATGGTCAACCTCAGTGGTCCCCACTTGTCACCAATAGAGAATGCAGGCTGCATTTTGAAATGCAAATAGCCACAATGAAGATTCCATACTGTTGCAAACCTTAAGACTTGTTTACAGGATGGCTGGGAGAAAATTAAGCCCACCGAGTTCCGAAATGTTTCATAAGTGTAGTAAAAACAAACTGCAAAATTGCAAAGAGGTAAATACGGTCCTATCTTTTTTTAATGTGTTGAAAGATTAAAAATTAATATTGAATAATATTACAAAATTAATAAAATTCATGCAGGTAGACATCAAGTAATGTCCTGCGGTATCGTCTTCAATGTAATATGGATGACCGATAATTTTCAAGATCAATGCTTTCAATTTTAATTTTAATTTAACCAACCATCCAAACTTCTGCACATTGGAGTTCTAAAAATTTCTATTTCTTTAGGAAAGGGTTTTTCAGCCCTCATTCCTCAGGCAACAGTCATTTGCATAAGACCCAGTTAAACCGTTCAAGCCTGAACGCTCCTGCATTCATTTTACAGATAGGGGCTGGGGCCTGTACCAAATATTCTGGAAATAAAGATCACTCCCTCATTGACCAACATGCAAGACTGAGGTGAAAAGGGAAATCAATCAGTGTGTCCGATGTCCTCCCATTTGAAAGTTAACCTGTGATGCCTATATCTGACGCGAGTAAATCCGAAATTATACTTTCCACAACCACGGGGGCCCACGTGGCGCAAATTTCACCATTAAAGATGTAAGCCTAGGTCCTATGAGGACATCTGTGTACCCCCAATATGATGTGACCACTATGCAACAAGGGCATTAACTGTGCATGAACTGAATAACCAAAACAGTCACTGAATTTGATGAGGCAGTGTGAAGCGGTCTTCCTGCAGATGTCGATCTACAGCTCAAGAGGAACGCTTCCTCCAAGCGGACTCCAGAAATTGGTATTTACGGAGCTACTGCACATCTGTGGTGTCCGCAGCTGTCTGTGTGTGTATCCACACCGGAGTACATGCAGGCCTAAACACACACAGAGCATGCAGTGCTACCATTAAGTAGCACTGAGTTAAAATTAGGCCTACAAAAAAAAAAAAGAAAGAAAAAAAAAAAAAGGTTATAGCACCCCCGCTCGCTCCAGAAAAACCCTCCCGCCTCCAATTCTTTTTGTTCTCTTTTGAAAAAATGTGACAATCGCACCAAAAAGAGAGTGAGAAAAATGCTCAGAATCTATATCCATGCAGCAGGCCATCTGTTCGGCTTTCAATCACTGCGCCTCAAATTCTTTAAAATAAGTCGAAAAAAAAAAACAACCTCCCACCCAACCCTTAATATTGAAAGGTGAAGGATGCCTACCAACTAAATTTTTTGCTTCAAGGCCTAGCAACAGGGAGGCTACACAGCGTCCTGATGCAAACCGTGGTTGAGTCCCAGGGAGAGAAATACCCCCCTTCCGTCTAAAGCCTAAAGCCCACTTCATTGATCATTCTGGCCCAGATCCAATTCAGGAGCTGTGCGAAATCTTCAATGGCACCAGAGCCACTTAATTACAGCTCCAGCCCTGCTTTCATTGCCGCAGAGCTTCAAGACCGATTCCAACTGGAGCATTTTAGAGCCACAGGAGACCTGATTCCTTCCAGCGTCAGTGAGGGCTGCTGACAGTGTGCATGAGGTGAGGGATGATGGACTGAATGAGCAATAGCTTTAGGGTGAACAGTGAAATTGCAATGAATTTCTTTTATAGTACAGCTGAAAACTCACTTGGGTGAGCATAAGCTTTAAGTCAAGGGTGCTAAAGCTCTGGGTATGAATAGCCAAAGGGAACATCATAACTTACACACCAGTTGGCTTTTCATAGAAGTTGGCCTATATGTGTGCTATACTCGACCTCATTTGCACCCTGCAGAAGACGATCCAATAGACCATGGAGTGAAACGCAGAGAGCGCGGAGAAAATGAGCAAGCGAATAATGCAACAATTCAATAAGGGCATCTTGACTCCAGTTAACGAAAGCCCGATTGTTACCTGGCAGCTTTAAATGGAAGTAGTCAATTTCACGCAGACTAGTGTCAAAGCACCACTGCAAAAGTACTGCTTACAAACTGGCCACGGGAAAAAGAATGCAGCTGGGAGAGCACTGCAGGAGAACTCTAATGCAGCTCTGTGGAACTGGGAAATGGGATAGCACTGGGACTGTGCTCTACAGCACCCCCACCCCCTCCGCCGGGGAGGGGGGGGGGTCATCCATCTTCATGTGGAGGAATGTGTGATTTGGCCACTTCACCTCCGTAATACCAAGCCAATATTTGGCCGCTCAAAATCCTGCACAGCCGCGGACGGATAATGAAATGGCGAGGTGGGGAATAAGGGCAGGCAAGCCACAACGGTCATTTCAGTTTGTCTGAGGACCATTCGGCCACTGCAGTGCACCCACCAGTTCCCCTCTCCCATCTAGCTTAGGACTTGGCATACAGTGTGCAGCAGAAATGTAATACAAACATCCATTCTCTCACACACGCAGGAGCTGTTCCCGAAACACAAACATGTCGGATGAAGTCCTGCAATCTGTGCACACAATGTGAACCTCCTATACTAGCCATGACAGGAGGGGTCAGTGGCGCTCAGAATCCAAGGTGGTGTTTTTTTCTGCTCTCAAGTAGATGTACAGCATCACAATTCCCCTCATCTGGCAGCACTTTATTAGGAACCAAAAAGTTATTTAATATGAAAAAGTGCAGCTCACTGTATTAAGTGCAGGGCAGGTGATAGATATGAGTTTACACCGTGCACAAAATTTATAGAAGTTGCTCAAGGGACACTGTTCATGGGGGAAGGTAACACAACCCCCAGGGCTTTAGCCAGGCACTGGTCTGTCTTTTAGAGAAACATATGAAAAAAACTCATCTGTCTAAATGTTAGTTAAGTAACAGGTCTAATTGGTTTCCACCTGTCTACATATTAAAATTGCCCTCTAAAAGACAGGTAGAACTGTGCCAGGCTAAACCCTTACCATCCTCTGATTAGTAACCGGAGACATTTCCCTCGAAATGCTTCACTTTGCAGCAACTAGAAAAATCTAATTCTTCAGGGGGCATGACCCCAACCCCAACAAGGTTGTAGGTCTCTGGGGACTATTTCAATGTCAGCAAAGGTTACTCTCAGGGTTACACAGGAACCAGGCAAAAACTAAAAGATAACTCGGTCGCCACAGGGACAGAGTCATGCATCTCCCCAATTTCAGACAAAATGGCCACTGGCAGCCATATTGGACATCCAAAATTGCCAAATTGAGGATTTTTAACAAATAAATATATTTGCCTGTGCTAAATTAGAAAAAAATTGCTGTAAAAATTGTCGCTTCCAGAGCACGGAACAGAAAATCTCTGTGGGTGCGGCCCCGGAACTAAACCATAGTATCTCCCGACTATCGTCGTCGGGGAGGTACAATGACAAGGCCACTCATGTAAAGACCCATCTTTATCAACACAACACTTAGGTACACATGTGCTGTGGTTGTGGCACAAACTGAGCACAAGCCACACTTTCATCACCAAGCAAACAAGAAAAAGATTTAATTAAATGTGACAATCCCATGAAATTACATACATGACCTCTTTTAAGGACAGACAAATGATGTGAAGTCGTAAAACACTGCATAGTCATGCGGGACTTCCAGGGGAAATTGGAGCTGTGCCCATCTACATCACTTGCTGATTAAAAAACTTTAGCGGTGTCGGGAAAAGCAAACTCCAATTTGCCGCGATCGATGCTGAAAGTGAACGCAACCAGTCAGTGTTTTTAATTTACTTTTTTGGGCATAGATACAAAATAATCGCATTTGCCAACCTAGCTAGCAACCCATACAAATTTGCATCACAATTGATAATTTCAGCAAGTTGTAGCAAGAAATGATGGGAACAATTATTACCTTATAATTGAAACGGGCAATTTCAGGGTTTAACGAAGCTCGCTATTCATGCTGTAGTTCAATCGCTTTAAATTATTTTCAAAAGCACAGCTTCAAAGACATCTGCCAACCAGTTTTAAGTGAAATTAGCTAAGCATAAAAGTAAATGAATTCTGCCTCAGTCACATTTTTATCCCCCTGGCATATAATGCGGGGGGATATAGCTATCGCTCTGTCCGTCCGTCTGTCTGTCCGTCTGAAAACATTCTTTTGTCCGGAGCATAACTTGAAAACCGTTCAGTATTTCTTCACGAAATTTGACATGTAGGTCTGGTGTCATATGTAGATGTGCCTTTTGGTATTTAGGAATTTCTTGAGCAGTTATTCCATGAATGTGGGGGGCCGGGGGGATACGCCATTGCCAGATGGCTCTTGTTGTCATTGCAAGCGTAAATTTCGACTTTACACACAAAATAACAGTCATGAACAAAACCGACAAAACATAACTTCAGTGTTTGCGAGTGTTTGCAAAATCGCTTGAACTCTGCAGTCCTGAAAATCACTTTTCATGGGGTAGAATAAATCTTCTGAAGACATTCTGCAGAAAATTCTCGAACTAATTCTTCTTTTATCCCCCCCATCAACTCAACTAGATATTGATAGATATACATCTCAAGAATAACTGGTCAAAATTTCATCACAATGCATTAAGAAATAAAGAAATTATGAAGGAAAGCATAGATGGTTGTAGTTTTTCAGCAGAATGTTTCCAGCAGATTAGCCTCCTATCCCTTTGCATGCTGTTAGCTCGCTAGCTACAGCGCCTCATGTCATGAGTTTCCGCCTTTTTATTTGGCACAAACTAGTGCAGAAAGCAGCCTGCGAGTTTATCAAATCTCCCCTATTTGTTTGCCCAGCAAAGTTCGATAAATCTATTTTGTTTGTTGAGACTTATTTGTATGTTTTACAAATTGTTGTAAACGCGAGAGAATATTTTATAAACAAATAAATTAAAAAAGATACTCTGGCCACAAGTAACCTTACGTGACCATGAATTTCTACAGCAATAAATGAACTTTACAGACCAAAATTACCCGACTATTCGCGTTTTGCTAGCAAGCAAGGATCGATTAAGCAAGATATAAAAAAAGATATCTTCAGCACTCACAATGCAAAATATTAATATGCATTACTGCACGACAGCAGAAAACAGATTCGCGTCCGTTTTCTGATGTCGTGCAGTAATAAAGATCAATATTTTGCACTGTGAGTGCTGACGATTTCTTTTTTTTTTAATTTTTGTCAACTTTTTTGCGACAGCACCCGTTACTCTTTAGTAAAACCTGAGTTGAGCACATGAATTATTTTAATTAAGTCGATTAAGCAAGCGATCGAAAATAACACTATTAACACACACACGAATTGGTGGGGAAATATAGATTAAATTCTTGCAAATCCGCAGAGTAAGTTGAGCCAGCGACTCCATCGATAACGTTAGACTGTTTCTGAAAAAAAGAGGTCCACAATTTCACAAATGCATGCACGAAGGTAAACTGAGATGAAGGCATTATTAAACACTGATTTTATTTCTGGAAACCTCAAAGTGCAGAGGTGAACTGAGAGAGCAAATAATAGGAAAATGAGGCTTACGTTTTAACATTAAAGCCAACATCATGCCACTGAAGATCAATATGCATCCAGCGTTTAAAGCTCGATCACATGGACGGGCATTAACCATCTTCACATTTCAGAATACATGACATGACGGAGCTAACAGGCTAGCCAGCTCCGTCCCACTCCTAGCTTGCAGTCCCCGCTGCCAGACTGTTCCAGCCGCAGCCTCCCCTCCCCGTACGCCCGACTGCTTGCAACAAGCTCGCCGCCGCCATGATCTCTTTGTTTCCTCTTGGTCGATCCAAGCGACACTCGTACCCTCTGCGGGACATACCCTGCTTCCTTGCCCCCAGACACTTCCTTTCTCTTACCGATACAGACTCCCTTCGTCACTCCCGGGCCCTCGGAGCTCCACTTTTATTCAGGCCGACACGTAAGAGACCGCGTCAGGCTACACCTCCGTCGCGTCACCGAGAACAACAACACGGAGAACGAAAAAGACGAAAATCAGCTCAGTGACACTATCGAGAATAACCGAGTCAGATGCGGAGGAGGCCGAACTCTTGACGGAGTTGAGCGATATTCGTCCGAGTTTTACCGGAAACGAGCGAAAATTAATCCCATGGTTTGGGTTTCGTGTAACGCCACTGCGGGAGATTCCTAAAGAGAGAATGCGCTGCAGTTTAAAACACCATGAGACAGATTAAAACTTGGCGCATTTTATGTTGCTTTTATGTGCTAATATGACTTATTCATTTATTGGCTTTTGACAGACTAAAACCACATACTGTGAAGCTTGTGCAGGTAGAAGATAAATATAAAATTAGGACAAGACTAGTTAAGATATGAGGACAAGAAATTTGTCTGAAGCTCATTGTTTATTGACATCTTGAAAAATTTCACACAGCACATTCAGGATAAAGGCAATGCTAAAAATGTAACCTTGTCATTGTGATCTTTTAAATTTTTTAATTATTTTGAACAGGCCAAATTCTCAAGCAGAGTGACTGAATGACACAGAATCCTGAATTGTATTATTTGCTAATTACTAAAAAAAAAAAAAAAAGCTGAAATATTATTTATAAGGATAGAATTGGCATTATTCCTTCAGCTGCCTCCTATAAATGTTGAGACCTGGTTTAAGGTTTCAACAATTCTTTTTGCTAAGTTCCAGACGAGGTAATCAAGTGTGGATGCACAGTATAATCCAGAAAGTAGGTTTATTAACAGCAGAACAGTAATATTGGAGGATGGAATCCGAGAGGAAGGGGTGGGGATGGAACCGCAGAGGAAAAGAGCACAATTTAGCACAAATGTAATTGGTGAAGCGATGCTGCCAATCGCTGGCCAGCGGCTTCCGGGATACATCCAGGAGGAGTGCACCCTTTGCCAAAGCTGGACTGTCCCACAGGAGGATGGAGTAGCTTGAGAGGAACTGAACAGACATCACAACTGAAATCCCACCTCTTCAACTGGTATTATCAGTCTTCCTTCACCTCCTAAATTTTATTGCTCACCCCAAATTATACATCATTTTTTAAAAATCATATTATTAGGTATCGCGTTTTTATTGCCTTGTTTTAAAGTTTTTCTGTGTGCCATGTAAAGCAACCTTGAGTCTGAGAAAGGTCCTATATAAATAAAACATATTATTTGGGTCTAATCCTGATGGCTGTGGAATAACTACTCTGTTCATTACATGGTACCTTCTTTGGAGGACATCTGTGACCAGCTAATGGATATTTGTAACCCCATTCACTTGAAATTAATAGAAAAATGCCGGAATAAATCAATTTTTACTAATTTATTTTATGTGCATTACCTCTGAGTAGTTTAGCATCAGAGATCTACAATGTGGACATCGTTGGACTTATATCGACTATCAATGTTTAACTGGCTATGATGGAAAAATGTCACAACCCTTATGAGAATGCCTTTCATTTCCCTTCCAATTCAGCGACTTTTGTGTCTGCGAGAAGTGTTTCTGCTTTGATTGGTTTATATCTTGTGCGTTTTTGCCTCCCTGGTTGTGTCTCGTTTCATGATTACTTCCTAAATGGCACTGTGACGTGCTTTGTGTTGCAAGTTGCTAGATTCTAATTACCTGGCCCCTCCCCTAGGGGGCCAGGTTAAGCAATGATCATGTCTGTGTGTGTGTGTGTGTGTGTGTGTGTGTGTCTGTCACTCTGTCTGTCAGCCCGTGGCTGGGGCCAGGTCTGCTATCTCTGATTGCCTTGTTTGTTATTAGTGCTCAGAATCAGTCAATATTCCTTGTAGAAACTCTTTGTTTTTATTAAGTGCAATACAATCTTCAATGATAGTAATTCGCGGAAACCTTCCTCTTTACTCAATTTATTCCAACAAGCTTTCAAGCCTACTAAGGGCCAAAGATTAGGGCTGTATTCAAGTTAACCGTTTAAAGTCTGTCCCTCTGTCCAGTTTGTCAGGAACAAGCTCCTGTAACTTCGCCATGGAAATAAATTAGCATTGCCTTATTTTCCTGCCAATGCAAAAGGTGCTGTGAAATGTCCTTAAAAAAAAATCCTTGTTTTTTGTTTGCTTGTACCTATTGCAAAATGGGTTGACCTAAGCAAACATTAGTCCTTTAATTGTTTAAACATAAAGGAAAAATATTTTTATGCTGATATTCCTCAATAAAATAAAGTTGAGCAAACGCTTTTGCTGATTTAGCCTCTCATGGGGCCAGAGTTTGATGAAGCAAAACTTAGTAAGTCATTATATAACTAAATTACATCACTGAAACAGAAAATTCTTGTTGAACTGAAATGACTTCCAACAAAAGTAATTTAATCTACTACAATCATTAGCCTTTAATTTCTAACAGCATAATTCCAGTATCCAATAGTTTTCTCTCAATTTCATGAAAATTATTCACTTTGTCTTGCCAGGTTTTTCCAGATCAGGGGAGACACCTGCATTTGGCATATACAGACATTTACAAATTTGTTGGTACCTGTACAATGCCTCATTCCTTCTGAAATGTGATTAAATTAAATGCAATTGTCTCATGTTTACCTGCACGCCTACCTGTGTGTGATGGAGTAAACCAATAAAGAGCAAAAAAAAAAAAAGATTTATTGTTTATTTTACAAAGATATTCTGAAGCCGGGACAGACTATTTTGTATCCTAAAAATATAATAAATCATTGCATTATAGACATGCTTCAAAATCATTGCTTAACCTTAAAGGTCTCCTATTATGCCACCAGGTGCTCACCTGATAATCCATTATGAGCCAGCTCAAAATCTTCCCTTCCTGACATCACAAGGGGGTGTGAGCACCCAGAATAATGAAATCTGATTGACTGCTTGGCTGATGTTGATTAGTTTTTCTTGCCTCTGGCTGGTTGCTTCCCCATGTGATGTCAAGAGGGGAAAAATGTTGAAATGGCTTGTAGTAACAAATTAGCTGTGAACCTGGTGTCATAATAGGGGACCTTTAATAACCATCACAGGGGTCCTCAATCATTTAATCAGTGATTCAGCCTATTTAAAGGGAGAGAACTTACCACTCTGTAATTTGGTATGGACTAAAGAAAGCAAAGGAGAGAGTTGTCTGAGGAGCCCAGAGAACATTATAGACAACCATATTCAAGGTAAAGGCTATGAGGCCATCTCTAAGCAGCTTCATGTTCCTGTGACTAAAGCTGCAAATAATATTAAAAAGTATAAGCTCAATGGGAATGTAGCCAACCTCCCAGGACAAGGCTGCAAGAGAAAATGCAACCCCAGGTTCATCAGAAGGACAGTGAGGATGGTAGAGTAAGAGCCAAGGAAAACATCAGAAGACATTCAAGCTGAACTCCAAAGTCAAGGTACGTCAGTTTGATGGCATCATCCGTGCTGGTGCTGGTCGTAGGCGTATATGGGCATCATACCAGCATATGTTGTGTTTTGGTGCTGGTCCATGCCGGTTTTTCCAGCAGGGTGCGCAAGTCACATCAGTTCTACGCTCAGATGGAAAAATTAAACTTTCAATGTGAAGAACACCATACCTACTGTGAAGCATAGTGAGGACTCTTGTATTTTGGGGCTGTGTCCGGCACGGGGCGCCTTGAATCTCTGCAGGGAGCGATTCAAGTCTCAAGACTATCAAGGCATCCTGGAGTGAAACACACTGCCCATCGTCAGAAAGCTCCGCCTCAGTCGCAGGTCATGGGTCCTCAAACAGGATAATACCCCAAAACACACGGCTAACAGCACCAAAGCATGGCTAATTAAAAAAAAAACAAAAAACAAAACAAAACATTGCACTATTTTCAAATAGCTCTCTCTGAGCCCTGATGTTAGCCTTGTTGAATATCTATGCAAAGATCTGGAAAACGCTGTGTAGGCAGGACACCCCTCAAATCTGAGACAGTTACAGCATTTTTCTCCGGAAGATTGAGCCAAACTAGCCATTAGCAGAAGTCTCATTGAGACAGTGCTTGCCGCTAAAGGTTGTGCATCAAAATATGAAGTTTCAAGGTACAATCATTTTTGTCCATGCCATTTTAATTTCTTTTTTTTATTTAAAAAATTCAGTTGAATCAAAAAGCAAAGTTTGATTTGAGTAAAACATTGACTAAACAATGATGAATGTAAATTACTTTTGTCAGTTTCAAGTTATCTCAGAGAAGGTGGAGGTTCTTTTTCATAGAAGGTAACCAAAAATTTGCCCATGTCTGTATCAACACCGTCAAGAAGCACTGTTGCCATATCTAGGCTTGACTCATCTGAACTGGATTGACACCTGGACTTTGTGGACTGATGAGTCTATCTTTCAATTTTTTTGTGGAAACTTGTGGAGAAGTTTATCAGCAACATTTTCAAAAGCCTGCTCCTGCCATGGCCTGAGGCTGCTTTAGAGCTCTCGGCATGGGCACCCTGCACTTTTGTGGAGGCACAATTGACCCATAATTGACATGCTAATTTTGAGACGACGCCCCTGCTTGTTGCAGCAGGATAACACCAAGCCCCACTACTGTTTACCTGTATTTCAACAGCTTGGTTTCATCGTCACAGAGTGCGGGCATTAGACTGGCTTCCCTGCAGCCCAGACCTGTTTCCCATTTAGAATGTATGGCAGATTATGCAAGTGTAATCAAGGACAACACTGACCCTAGACTGCTGACCAAATAAAGTCCCACATCAGTCAGAAATGGGAACAAATGCTGCTTTGCAATCTCCAACCACTACTGTTCTTGGCTCCAAAATTCTGAGTTATTAAGAGTCTATTCAGAGTTATTAAAAGCAGATTTGATGTTACACATTGGTGAACATGCACCTGCCCCAACTTCACTGGAATGTGTTGTGGATATCATGCTTCAGAATAGCTATTATTCAAAAAATCAAGTTAAAACATGATAAATTTTCTCTCAGTACTTTTTTTTAAAACTGCTTTTCAACTTTTTCAACAGGGTGAAAAGGATTCGCAAATCACTTTGCAGTTTTTTTCCCCCCTGACATTTGCAGTTCCAGTTCGTCTAGAATTGACTTTGCATTTCAACGCATAAAAATAGCTGCAAAAATAAAAGATTAGTATTGATATCATTGTTCAGTGTATTTTATCATATGGGGTGGATCACAGAAAAGGTAATGGGTCGTTCAAAGCTTCTACCATGTACTTGTAAGTAAAGTTACATGCATAAATCATTGCAATTGTGTGTCTAAATAAATGACACAAATCCAGCTTTTTATCTGAAAGGACAAATAGTTTCATGATATGCTGGCTGATCAGCGAATACCCCCCTACATATTTAAGTGAATATCTAAAGATAATTCGAAAATGTCAATGACCATTTTTGACTTGGTATTTAATTCAGTAATTATAGAAAAGAACAATAAAATTATGGCTCTATCCATGTAAATAATTTTTGGTGAACAAAAAAAATTCATTTTGTGAAGTCATCAACACCTCTAAGCAGAATATGTACACATTAATATGTTGTGGCGAAACTGCAACATTAAATCCATAATTGCAATCAGTAATTTAACAAGTTGGAAATTAAATGACTGGCTGGTACGGCATCTTTGCATGCCTCACAGCAAGACGGTTTGTGGCTTGCATCTGGCCTGGGCCTTTTCCTGTGGTGACTACATCTTCTCACCATGACCAAATGAGTTATTTCCAGATACTCTGGTTTCCTCTTGCAATCCAAAGACATGCATTCGAGGCTAAATAGATACTCTGAATTGCTCTTAGGTGTGAGTGTGAGAGTGAATGGAGGGTGATTCTTGGGATGGATTAGCAAACTGTCCTGGTGTGCGTTTCTCAAAAGCGTAGTTGCTAACATAGTTCGTCGAGTCACAGTCAACGGGCCCAACTATGTAAGCTAGCATCGTGATTTCGGGAAACGCACCCCTGGGTGTGTCCCTGCCTCTTTGCCCATTGTTTGCTAGGTTCAGCTTCAGGTGCCCACGACCCGACCCTGACTAAAGCTGCTTTCACACCGGACACGAAACAAATTTGTCGCACGACACATTACGTTCAAAGTCAATGCAAAAGCGCGATTGACTTCGAATGTAATCTGTCGTGCGAAAAATTTGTTTCGCGTCCGGTGTGAAAGCAGCCTAAGAATGAATGGGATTGATTCTACACGGACAGACCCAAAGAAAATGATTAATCAAGATCAATCTCATAAGGAAAAGAAGTGATTTTTACTGGCTGAGTATCAGTTGACATTTCAAGAGGGCCATAGCACCATCTTGCTGCCGGCACTCTGAATTGCAATAAAAACTGCTGCAGGTCCTTTGCGGTCCATGGCTTGCTGTAAAGTATCGGTACTGACTGCAGTCTCGGCTTGGTCTATAGGGAACAGTGATTCACAGTGTAATACTCTGCCCTTTTATCATTAATAGAGTCTACTTCCATTTACTATGCTTCTGTTGGCACATTATTATATGTTGCTTGCACCTATGGTGTATAATTGTGCCAGTAGGTATACTGAAAATATGTAAGTAGAGGATATATGGTATGGCGCATACCATCTGCACTGTCATTTTTTTGTCATTTTCTTCGATATGGCCCTTGACCTCTGACCTTTGCCAGTGAAAATTCAATAACCATGAACTGTTGACCTTTACAGCCTTCCTGAACAACATCATCAAAATTGGTCCATAAATTTTTGCATCATACTTACAATTGTACAGACAGACAGTACATAAAAACGTAACCTCCATTCAACTTTGTTGGCGGATGTGCAAAGCCATATAGGTCATAAAAATTATAAAATATTAGAAATCAAACCAAGGGACCCATTGAATCACAGAGGTAACAGTTCTCTTAACTGCTATAATTTAGCCATTTTAGTTTTACTTTTCTGGACATTACTTTAGCAACATTAGATGTGCCAGACTAAAGTTCTGTGTATCAGAGATAGGCTTGAAAATTGTTTTCGGCGTGTGTTTCATTTTGAAACCAATGATCCTGACACCTTTCACAGCCAGTATCATAGAGCTATGACATTTCTATTTAGCTTTGCAGAGATAAAAGCGCTGTGGCTTCATTAGCCACGATCAGACAGCATGCTGTAGATTAGCTAGCTGGCTAATGTCTTGTGAAACATCACAGGGAAGATAATGAGCTTCAAGATTGGGGTGGCAAGCAGGCTTGGGAATGACATTGAGAAAGGAATAATTTGATGTCCTCAAAGGTCTTGAAATGGGCACCATTCATTTGGCTCCTTTAAACAGCCGTGTTTTGCCGATGCGTAACATTATTATGCCCCAATGAGAATGTAGAATTCACGACCACTTGGCGGCAGTATTAGGCCACTTTTACCAAGTGCTGGTAACAGAAATCAGAATCCCCCAGTCTTCGCGAAATAATGTGTTCATGTTGTTGTCCATAAGGGGGCATGCTCCTACCTCTTAAAACCGAGAGCGCCTGATTGTTGAGGCCCAGCACCTTAGCGGTGTATCAAGACAGAAACACTGCTCCGGGTGTTTGTGGGTTTATTGAGGCAATTCTTTTTATAATCCTCCAGATGCCTATTTCATATGTTTTATCTATTTAATAGCGCTTTGCTGCCACAACCCATAAAAACTGCCTTTTATTGTGACATGAACCAAGCTATATGGGGAATTGACCCTGTTGGGTTAATAGGCAACTGGGAATTTGCAGCTGGTGTAGGAAGGAAGGGAAAATGGCAATTTTGACCAATATATGGAATAATCTTTACAGGGGGACTTTGCTGCCAATAATAAAGAAATATAAGCACACTTACATAAATACTCAATCAGCTGCCCCGCAACCTCACACCCGCACACCAACCTGCATGAACAAACAAACAGATTTTTTTTTTCCCCGAATCTGCTTATCCACACCATTTTCCTTAATATCCAGACTACTTCTAATGATTTCATTTTCGAAAATGCAATTACACTGTATATGCCAGTAAGCATGTAATTCTCCGGGTCGCCATCATCCGGTCAATTTATGCCCTCGTTTGCACAAATACACATAAAAACCGCAGTTATAGGCTACAGTAAATAGTGCGTTTTTTTTTCCAAATGGGATACATTTGAATAAATATGATTTGGTGAAAATTAAGTTTGTGTTGATAGCTGTGAAAACATGTACGCGCGTGTATGCACAAGCGAGTTATGTACGACAGCATACGTGTGAATGTGCGTGTGCATGTCGCTCTCTGATTGACCTTGAGAAAGCTGCTGCAGTTAGCGGAGGGATGGGGCCCGGCTCCGCTTCTCCCCAGAGTAGCTGCGCTAACTCGCTCTCTGCCTCTGCCATCTCCAGCTCTCTCCCGGTGCGGAGCCGGTCTGTGTTCCTGCATTTCTGTCCGTCATTTAAGCGACCCTCCAAAACACGTGCTCAAGGTGCTCCCGAGAAGCACACAAAAGCCACACCGAACCCAAATCACGAACGCAAATGCCCAGTTTGAAATTCATCATGTTCTCTCTCATGAAAAAAGAAGCTGAGCGTGTTTGGATTGCACTTGAAATGGTCAGTATTATGACGAAATTCCCAAAATGTGTCTTTAAAAAAAATACAACTCAATCTGTGCTCTCCAATGTAATGATGATAGCATTGTCTTCTCATAGTCAGAGGTAAACCTGTACTGTGCTTTATACACAAAGCTTGTAAATTAAGGTGCTCCTCAGTTTTTAATGGCAGCAGTTTTGAATGTGGGATGTTTTTGGCAACAAGGGACCAGTCCACCTACAGTCCAGCATGGCCGCAGTGGTTTAAGGCTCTTTCCGGCTCTGTCCTCTATTGGTAAAATAACTGTACTGCTGCTCTGCGTCTCCCTGGTGCGCTCCAGCGGTTGGTGCAGCCTGCTCTGCTAAATTACTTCTCTGAGAAATGGGCTGTTCCGTAGATTGCACATATTTGGCACTTTTGTCAGGTTAGTACCTAAAGCATAACCACCATAAGGCTGCTAATTCAAAATGATTTGCAGTCGCTGAGACAGTAGCCGCCATAAAAATCCCCAGGGAATCATGTACTTTTAATGTCATGGCAATATAACCAAAGGGAAGGGGAAAAAAAAAATCGTTGAGTTTTGAGCACATGTGGTTGGCTGCGTGTGTTTCCCTCTCTGTGTATGGGTATGTGTGTGTGTGCGTGTGTGTGCGCGCGCACACATGCAGGCACACTTATGCCCAATCCTCAGAAAGGATTCCTAGTTTTTTTTCCCAGAGGGAAAGACTAAAAATCCCAGAATCCTCACTGATTTTCCTTTTGCGAGACACCCCTTGTCTCATTCCCAATGTCTGGAATGCCACTAGCTGCTTCCAAACGCAACAATGCTGGCAGGTGAAGCTTCTCATGTAATAGGGGTGAACAATAATGGTGCTCCTGGTGTCCATCACCTGTGACTCTTATTGCCTGCAGATCTAATAAAGCCCATATCTATCCAGTTCCATCTTTCCATGTGTACTGTGTTGTCGCTTCGCATTTGGACACAATTTTTGGCTCTTACCTACTTGGGCACTCTGGATTTTAAAACAACGAGTGATAGGATAAAGGAGAGGACATCAGCCTCAATTAAACGGCCTGACGTCCTTACTGCGAACATCAGGGAATCTCAGCCCTTTTCATGCAAAGTAACAGTACTAATACTTACGGATAGTCCACATACTGAAAATGAGGAACAACATCCCTAATGTTTTATTCTCAATCTCATTTCAATCCCCTGTTCGCAGGAATAGGTGCTAAATTCAGCAAGAAAACAATAATGTGAGTTGGAACCTTTCTTCTCTTCCCCAAATTGCAATGAAAAGCAATAACAGAACTTGCCTCTCAAAGAAGCTGGAAATACCATATTCCAAGCACCATGAATATCCTACTTTTATGATAATTAACTGGCGAACAGCTGGTCAACCAAATTAAAAAAGAAAAAAAACAGTTTATACCAGCTGGACTAGTTTAGGCTGATTTTAAGCTGGAATTTTCTGCAGCAATGATCTGTTCATGTCAGGTAATCAGTCGCTCTGTCTCCAGTTGTAGATCGACTGACAATGAGTTTCTACCTTTTTTGTTTGGCGGGTGGGATTTGGGTGCTCAGTTTTTGCCGCGGAGGCCAAAGGCAGTCTAGTGCTCCCCCATACCAGAGGAGCACCTGCCGCCTTCATCCAAACATTAACAAGGGCCTCGTCTTTTTCCACCCGTCTTCTTATTTCTCCTCGTCTGTTTCATTCTTTTCTTTGTACTTTTCTTGACCCCGTCCAGAGCAATTAGAATCAAGCAGTCAATCTCTGCAAACTATCGATGCCAGAGCCATAATCTGATTGTCCATTTTGCCTGTGGAAAAATTGACCCAGAAATGAACGCTCGGTGGGTTTTGTAATGTCGAAACAGGCCAGGCCATCGGCAAACTTTAAGAGCAAATTTTAACAGCCTGCATGCAGAGGAGAGCGGAGAGGGCAATTGCCCCCGGTTGACACTGGGCCACAGAGCAATATTCCAGCATGGGCCAATTACAGGCAGGCAAACAGGAAAAGGTGAATTGCTGATTGAACAAGTGAAACAAGTGAATTGCAGGTCACCGGGTCCAAATGGTTCATTACCGGAAGCCATAGGATAACGTTTTTGATTACTTCACGCTTCCTCTGAATTCTAATATGGACCATCTGTACTCTAACCTGGTGTGCTTAACATTCAGTGCCTTGCGATGTATTCAGGCGCTCAGTTGAAGAAAAGCCATGACCATTTGCTGGATGGAGTTAGGTATATGAACTTTCCGCATCGGTGATTTTATATGAAAAACTGAGGTTTAGGCAAAGTACAATGATCTTATGCACAGCACTAAAGACTTGCTCGAGCGCCTAAAAAACAGAAGACTGAATGTTCTGGATCGGCTCAGTCAAAGCCCTGATGAAAAATGTATCGAGAATTGATGGTTTGAAAATTGCAGCCCAGACATGTCATCCCTCCAAACTACACCAGAGTCTGCCCAGAAGAACGGGGAAAAATCACCACAGAAGAATGCAGAAAGCTGACACAAATTGACCCCGAATTACTTAAGGCTGCTATTGCCACAAAATGGATACCTGGGGCCTTATTTCTAAAAATTTCATACCTAAATACTACGTGCACACAAAATAAATAAATAAATAAATAAAACGACATTTTATGGAAAATAACCTAATTTATAAATTGATGGGTAAAATAAACAGCATGGAATTTTCATTTATTTAATCAGGATTGACTTGGAAATTATTGACATTGCGCATAATCTTAATAATTTCCCTTTTGTTCATGTCAAGTGTGTTTTTATAAATCAGAAACTGCAAAGAAAGTGACGTACGTAACCTTTTTTGTGCCAGCGCACCGTTTATAAATGAGGCCCCGGTAGTTGAATATTGAGACAAGCAGTACATTTCAGATTAAATAATAATTAATTTTAAAAAAATGAATAGACAAACAATATGTTTAAAAAAAAAAATACGGTCAGAGCTCACAAGAGTTCACGATAAAGATACTAACCGGGAAAATAAGAGTACGTTTCTTTTATAATCGAGGGAGATGACTTACAAAGGGGACTCAAAACTTTTGTCAAAGCACTGTATGGCCAGACTGCCTATACATAGCAGAGGTGGCAAAGTCAGGCTCAGAATGTAAACACCCTCCAAGGTATTAATTCCAATTGCCTTGATTAGCTAAATAACACAAATGTTGAGTCACTTGTTCAAAACAATCAGTGATTCCAGCTGGCTGGGTTTATGCTGGAGGCAGATGGCAGGACTCCTTTCCGACCCCCTGGACCCACCACCTCTGTTAAAAACAAATTGGCCCAGCAATTTGGAGGGCAATTTACTGTATTGCCGCTTCAGTGAAATGAGGTACTGCTACCCAGTGCAGCTAACCGTACAGCTCAACACAAATATATGCATATTGCTCAAATAAAAAAAATATATAATCTTGATCTTCTCACACTATACCATCAATAATTGGGCCACGGTAAAACATAGGCTGCTTTTTGATGCATGAATTTGTGTATCATGAAGGGGCCATAATCAAGTTTAATCATAAAGGGTTATCTGTCATTTTTGCTGCCACGGAGACTGTTAAAGACGGTCAACTTTTAAAATTATATTATCTTGTTAATGCACTACATAAGTCCCAGTAGCCATTTTACTCCACCTCATGACTATCGTGGAATGTATAATTCTGCCATTAATTACTGAATATTTTACCCTGCCGCAGATTTTATAATTCAATGATGACGTCCTCATTTTTTGCGGCTGCAAACTTCTATGCATTTACAATGTGCTAAAATGTTTGTGCCATGAAGGAATTTTCCTTGCTTGTGCCCAAACTGTGACAGTTTTGGTAAAATGAAGAATGATGTTCTTTATTCGCTGTTTAGTTCCTGACAATGAAATATTCGAGGGCACATTAGATTTATTGTGTATTCATGTTATTTATGTCTGAGGCATGGATGGACACATACACATGTGTACATTTGAATAAATACGTATGTATGTATGGATGTATGTAGGTAGGTATGTATCAGTAGTGGCCACTGAGCTGAGAGGAGAGAAATTACATTCAGTTTAAACTGATATCAGTTTAAAGCCTGAACCTTTTTCCAATCATTTTTCTGTATTCAAAAGTTTTGCCACGACTAGAATAATCCATGTAAATGCACAGCTTCTTTCCGAATGCAATTAAAAGGCGATTCAAATATAAAAGCAATTCAAACAACTGTAGATTGCGCTTGGTGCTATATACCCCTCAGAGTGCGTTACAGGTGGGCAAGGCTGATCTTTGATCGACAAAAAATGAGGTGAAAATTGGAGCTATGACCATGACATCAAGTAGGCTTCTGGAGACACCCAATATGCATAACCAGCTAGAGCGATAACAAGCAATGGGGGGACAGAATGACTGACAGACAGACAGACAGACAGAGGGGACATCAATCCCCCGTCGGCTAAAAGTTCAAAGGGGGTTTTAAAGTTGTTATTTAATTCACAAAATACACTTACGAGAAAAGATAAGCAACTCTGTGTTCGGTCTGGAGTCTTTTTTATTGTTTTTCCAGCAATCCACCCATCCTTCTCAGTTTGTCCTTTCATTTCCCCAAATTAGTTCACACTATTTCATTATTGTCTAGTGCATCTCCCTTCCTGTTGAGCTCCTGCTCTCACCTGTCTCCTGTTGTTAATCATCCTTGTGTGTCTTTAAGTTTCTGCTCTATGTTCTTTCCTCTCTAGATTGTTTTTCTTCATTGTTTTCTAAACCAGTTCTACAAGGAGCTCTTTACTCTGTCTTCAGTATTTCGATTAAGAAAACTAAGTGACCATTTAAACTGGGATGTCTGCCTGTGCTGCTCAGCTCGAGTGTGGCGAGATGGCTGGTGCCTCGAGGCCTTGGATTTTGAGAGCACACACAGCCCCGCATGCCCTCGCTCATAAAAATGAAACCCAATGAAATGTTAGATTTACTAAATATTGATTTGTCAACTGGTTCCACAAAACTGAGTTAAGTACATTCCACTCAATGCAATTAATTAAACTGGCCAAAAATGTTAGGAATCAAATAAAGGTTATGCAAAGCTATTGCATGGAACCAGTTGACATAACATTAAGTAAATCTAACCTTTCATAAGGTTTCATTTTTTTGAGTGCTGTACCCCCAGATTGCCGTCCTGGTACTGACCAGGCTCTGTTTCTGACAACGGCTTGCCTCTTCCCATTGACCCTGTTCGCCCCTCCCCCGACTTGGAGTTTTCCAGACCATTCTACTGCCAAGTCCCTGTTTGAGTAAAAATTTTAGTGCCATTAGTGGCTTATATCAGTTTTGAAGGGCCTAAGTGGCTTTATTATGGATCTGCGCCTGGTTACTTCAATGTTGCCTGTAATAATCTGGTTATTTTACTTGTTAGCAAGTAGCATACGCTGAAAAGCAGGCAACCTAACCTTTGCTTGATTGTTTACATTAAAAAAATTATTAGCTACTTTTGTTGTACCACTATTAAACCAGGGTAAGTCTCATTGAGAGCATGTTTCTCTTTCTCAAGGACACTCAGGGAGAGATGCCAGGTAGAACAGTGGCAAGTGAAGAGTAACAAAGGTAAAGTTTCTTGCTTAAAGACCCAACAGCAGAGTTCTACACAGCTTCATCTTTGCAAATCAACTTAATCAAACATTAATCCCACCAGGAACTTGAACCTGCAACTTTCTGGTCACTAGTCAAGCAACCTACCACAAGGTTACCCTTTCACCCTTTGGCCACAATCTTTGAACCATGATGAGTATTTCAATGCAAAGTCAGCTCAAATTCTCGGCTGACCATAAAGAGGAGAACTGGCTACATCTGATAGTGTTGAGTGTCTTTGGAGTTCATGCGTTGTTATGGAAGGAACCTGATGCCGCACAGGTCAAGAATTTTCATCTGTTTTAAGAGATTTTTTTTTTGTTCTATAATAATTGTCCTATAATTCCTGCTCAGCAGCTGACACTGGTGTGTGTGTGTGTGTGTGTGTGTGTGTGTGTATGCATGTTTGTATGTTTAGTGAGTAGCATAACTCATTTGATGGAGACTTTTTGTCATTTTGGTGCTGTCGACTGAGTCAATGACTGGATTTGAATCCAATTTTACATGCATTTAACTCACTGAAGGGGAGACTGATGGCAAAAAATCCTAGAAATAACCTGCAACTGAAGATGGCTGCAGCACAGACCTGGCAGTGTATCGCCAGAGAAGATAACCTGAATCTGCCAATGTCAATAAGTCACAGACCACGCAGCGGTTAAACGCAAAGGATTTGTGACCAAATATGAAAAAATTATTGCTTTATTCTGAACCATGTGAAGCTAACCAACATTGTTTTGATGTGTTGAAAAATGAGGGGGGGGGGACTATGTGTCAAAGGCGCTGTAATTCCTAAATGGCTCATCCAGTATGGATGAAAACACCCTAAAATTAAATCTAGCCGTCTGCATTTCAACCTCATTGTCATTGTGTCATTGTATCCTTTCAAACTAAAATAGGAAATCTGTCATCGTCCCGTGAATTATGGTGCTGAGCATAGCATTATTGTATATTGCATCACAAGGTTATGAGTCATTTTTGTCTGCACATTAATGATGATGTAAAACGTCAATATGTCCTTCAAAGATTCTGAACTCATCCAGCCCATGAAATGACACATATTTGCTTAAATTAGTTTATCATTAGAGGCTTATTGTCAGTAAAGCCTTTCGCCCCAAAGTTTAGTACGGTTCAACATGCCTAAGATTTCCTCCTCTTCAGATGGAATCTTCTGAATGCTGAAAACAATGTGAAGAAATCAAACGCAATCTCATCATTAATTATGCTGCGGAAAAAATGAGGAATGTAAAGTGAGAGAAAGTTTCGGTCTTTTGCATTTATTCAGATCATTGCCATCATTACTGTATCACACTCATAGTGTAAGTTTAGCCAATTATCACTTACTTTGCCCTTACTTTGTAATGATCTTTTCTCAACCATTATTGGGTATGTACTGGTCTTGATTATTCTGTAAATAAATTGTTCACTCATTAATAAGGGGAACTAAAAAAAGGAACAGGTCAGGAGCAATTATTCTTTCAAAGGTGATGTTATTGAAGGTCTTCTAAACCACTGATGACATGTCACAGGCGCTGACCGACTGTAAGTATGCATGTCTGTATGTATGTTCAGATGTGTGAAGAATTAAAGGAAAAAATCTGAATAAATTAGATTAAATAAAGGGAAAACATGCAGGTGCTTTCATAAATTTTCCAGGAATAGTTTGGGTTCAGTCCTACGATCAGAGAGTAGGGCCACAAAAACCAGTATGGAGTTATTCTGAGTGATAACCTTTATCCTCTGACTAAACTTTTCTTTCCTGACAGGATTGGTCTCTCTCAGGTTGGTAATGTCCCCTCTGCAGAACAAAGGTGGTCACTGGAGTGTTTTAATGAGTATAAACATTATATTAATCTGTCCTAACCCTTGTGTGTTCTTAATCGTTTCCTTCTACCATCCAGCAACCTGCTTGTCTTTTAGAAGTATTGTCTTCTTTTTTTGGTTTAGCTCTTGCGTGACTCCCCTTTCATTTGTGTGCCCTGTTTCTAGCTCACCTGGACCGAAGCCTAATGTCACAGGCTGCCTGTCATTGTCGTCGTTGGTGTCGGCGGCATTGGCATCGGCATCGTCCATTAACATCTTCTCCAAAACCACTGAACCGATAAAGCTGAAACTTGGCACATATGTTCCTACCCATGAGGACACCAAAGTTTGTTCATGGTGTTTTGATCCAATTTTAAAAATGGATGACATGTGGTGCCATTGTCAAGCAGTTTTTGAAGCGATTAAGCTGATATTTGGATATGGGTAGATGGAATCAACACCTAAAACATATTTGACAGGTTTAGAGAAATTTTGAAATTTGACCTTGATTTGATCTCAGCACTGTGCCCACGCACACTTTCGAAGGTGTTTACTTTAAACATTTCCTTATCCAAAGCCACTGGACCTATGAAGCTGAAATGTAGCACATATGTTCCTACCCATGAAGACACCGAAGTTTGTTCATGGCGTTATTTTACAGCCTGTACAACTATAAACAATCCAGGTGAGCTACAGCACCCGTGGCACTATTTTTGTGTGTTCCTGCAGTGCACGTAACCTTACTTTGAGTCTTGTAGAGTTCCTGGATTGCCCTTAGTCTATCCATTTAAAACAAACAGTCAGTTAGTCTTCCTAGTTCAAGAGTTTATTGCTTTAGGAACTCATCATAACCTTTAATGATTTTAGCATATGGAAGTACTCTTCAAAGCATTATTAACTGGAACAAACTCCCAAGCTCTATCCCTGACCTCTAGGTTTGACAACACATTCCTGTTTACTTGCCTCTCCAGTTATTAGTTATTAGGAGTATATTAGGAACACCTTCCAAGCCACCAGCCGTCTCCGGGATTGGGGCTGCATTTCTGCTAAACCCTTCCGACCTGCCATCTGACAGATCTGCTCAGGTGAGGCTGAATACCACCTGGCTCCATCCCCTCCCGCAATAATCAAACTCCCATCAATAAACATCTTCATTAGATTGTACTTTGACTCTACATTTGGGTCCTTTCCGGATCATAACATGCTATGGCCCTTATTGTTACAACCTAACAGAACATTAATGGGAGACTTGTATGAAACAGCATTAACCATTAACGTCATCAAAATACCAAAAGAGGGAATATTTTTGAAAACAATTGCATTCCATCCCTCCAGCAGGGTCCTAGGTCCAGAAAGACTGTCACAGACCATTGCAACTGATATGGTGGCTTAGTATGGCCCAATGCCATTCTAATATGTCACCTGCCTGTGTTTATACACTTTCCTCAAGACAGATGTCCGCTCCTTACCTTCACCTTGATCCCAATAGCAAGCAGATATCTGCTTTGCACACACACACACACACACACACACAGACACACACACACACACACACACACACACACCCAATGTACAGCCCTTCCTCTCTCCTTGACTCCTGATATTTCTGCAGAACATAATGAGAGTCTGGTCATTATTTCACTGTGCGAACACAATCCCCAGATTTCACGGGGTGCGGCTTGAATGCCAGCGGCGGCAGGTCAGACTGTGTGCATTTTCTAAAATGTTAAATGCAGTCAAACGGCCCCTGCTATGCATATAAATAACCCAGGGGGGCGAATCTCCTCCCACAACCACAACAGAGAGCATATTTGATGTGATTCCAAACATTTAAATTGTTGGTGTACATACCTTTCTTCTCCTCTGGTCATATAATTTGACTGAACGCAAATATCAGTGAAAGAGACATAAAGAATGCAATAGCTGTAAGATGTTGGCAGCACGTGAAAATGCGACTAATGAAAGAGCAATGAACACCACGCTCTGAATTCACTTCAATGATTAGGCTTTAATTACAATGGGTCAGCCCGACACATTCCCAATAATTGGAAATATTTAAACACTTTCTGCTCCGAGCTGGACACAAAGGAATACATTAGAGCCAGTCATTGTGGTCCAGAGAATGTGACCTTCAGGACGAGAGCAAATACAATCTAAAATATTATATGTTCCTCGCAGAAGAATGGCTAGAATCATAATAACAAATATTCTGCTCAAATATTCTTCTCATCTGGTTAATCATTTATACTCTAAGCTTGGTAACTAACCCATAAAAAAAACTCTCAAGTTAAGCTTTATAAAGATGTTTTTTTTTTTTCCTGAACATTTTTGCTTGTTTTAGTACAAATTTCAGTCTTGCATCATCCTGTTTCAAAACACATCACTATTTTCCTAATTTAACTTAGATATAAAAAATAGACTTTTCTGTCCTCACACGAGCATCCAACGTGATTAACCCCAGTGATCAATTTATGCATTCACTCATCTCAAGGTTTAACACAAGATTATTTTATTTTTAAATCAGTAATCAATGTTTTAGTACAAATAAAATGAAAAAAGATGAGATCTTCAAAGTTGGAGAATTATGGCTTACAGAAAATATTTTTCTGTAATAATAATATGTTTTTGACGATGATGTCCACCATGGTTTGCCCTTAGGTAAACTGAGTTGAGGTTAGTCAAATTATAGCCACTATGTGGTATTGTACTCATATTTAGAAATGATGATTGCACATTGGCTTCATTGGTATTTGCGGTACTATACAGTATTGTTCTATAAAGTGGTACCACAGTACGAATAGAGTTGTAAAAATGTCCTCACTATTCTTGACTCATTCCACAATACGCTCTTACCAACTTGTATAAGGTAAAGAGCAGTTTTTGAATGTTGTAATTCTGGGAATTGAAGCACTTATTACTAAAACCCCACAAGTCAAGTCAAGTCAAGTGTGACTTATAGGGTTTTAGTAATAGGTGCTTCAATTGTAGGTGTCCATGAATGTGGGTTTGACACAAAGTTGCGTTCCTCAAATCCAATCAAAGGAGGCGGCAAATATGAATATTCATGCCAAGAAAAGTATTTAGGAGAATATTTAGCTTAGCCATTGAGTACATCTTTTGTACAGCTGATGAAATGCTCTAGCCGGCGAAAGAGCTCTTTTTCCACTTTTATGTTTACTTTTTTAAATTTTTGTTCACACCATTGCATTTTTGCAACAACATTCAGTCTTGTTTTCTGTCCCCAGCCAACTAACATTTTGTGCAAAACATAAAAACAGCAAATATCTCGTAACTTTTCTAACTGTGGTCTGAAATCATATATTTTTACTGTAAAATTTCATTTTAGCAATTGGTTATCGTTCACCATAGCAGCAAATTTCAAAAGTGAAAAAATAAGCATAGTGATGCATAAAATTTTCATCATTGTGATTTTCATTTTTCTCACTAGTGTGCATTTATCTGTGTCTATTAATGTCTCTTTTAAATGGGTTGTATCTTGCCTGCTCCTCTAATCTCCAGCTGGGTCTTGTTTCATGGTCACCCCAACACTCGTGTATGTGATGTACTCGTACCCCTCTTTTGAATTGCAAGTTGCTGGATTGTAATTTGTGACAAGCACTTATAACCAGCTCGCATTTACAACCCCAATTCCGAAATAGTTGGGACAACGCGTAAATTGTGAATAAAATCAAAATGCAATGACTTTCAGATCACATGAGCCAATATGTTATTTTCAGCAGAACATAGATAACATTTGGAATGTTGAAACGGAGACATTATACATTTTTATCCACAAAATGAGCTCATTTCAAATTTTTTTGGCTGCAACAGCACTCAGAAAAGTTGGGACAAGCTGGGACGAAAAAAGGGCTGAAAAAGCAATTGAAGCACCTATTACTAAAACCCCATAAGTCACACTTGACTTGACTTGACTTGTGGGTATTCAGTAATCAGTGCTTCAATTAATGTATAATAAAATCAGCTGAAAGAACATTTAGCAAGTAATTAGTTAACTGGCATCAGGTGTGTAACATGAGTGGCAATAAAAGGGATGTCTTGGAGAGAGCGAGTCTCTCAGAAGTAAAGATGGCCAGAGGCTCTCCTATCTGTGGAGGCTTATGTAAAAAAAAATTGTGAAATACTTTAAAAACAATGTTCCTCAACGTCAAATTGCAAAGGCTTTGAAGGTCTCATCATTGACAGTGCATAACATCATCAAAAGATTCAGAGAAACTGGAAAAATCTCTGTGCCTAAGGGACAAGGCCGAAGACCTTTACTGGATGCCCGTGACCTTCGGGCCCTCAGACGCCACTGCATGACTCACCGGCATGATTCTGTCATTGACATTACTAAATGGGCCCAGGAATACTTCAAGAAACCACTGTTTGTAAACACAGTCCGCCGTGCCATCCACAGATGCCGCCTAAAACTCTATCATGCAAAAAGGAAGCCATGTTGTCCATGATCCAGGAGTGCCGCCGTGTTCTGTGGGCCAAGGCCCATTTTAAATGGACAAGACCAAATTTGACACTCTTGTTGGAAATCATGGGCATCATGTCCTCCAGGCAAAAGAGGAGACAGACCACCCCTCCTGTTATCAGCGTTCAGTTCAAAAGCCAGTATCTCTGATGGTATGGGGATGCATTAGTGTCTATGGTGTGGGACACTTGCATATTTTAAAAAGCACCATGAATGCTGAAAGGTATATAAAGGTTTTAGAGCAACATATGCTCCCCTCCAGACGACATCTATTCCAGGGAAGGCCTTGTGTGTTTCAGCAGGATAATGCAAAACCACATAGAATATTGGGGTTGTACAAGTTAAACTCCTTGTCTTTTGAAAGTAAAGCATAATATTTAATAACAGTAATTTACAGAAGTTTCCTTTATTGTCTAGTTAATAGGAACAAGCTCCCCAGCATTTCTCACAGTCTCCAGGATTGGGACCACGTTCCTGTTAATCCTTTCTCAATATGTTTTTCTGCCCAGTTTATTAGGAACAAGCTTTAAATCCTTCTAAGTCATCAGGATTGGACCTGCTTCCCTCCTAAGCGACTCCATCCTGCCTTCGGACAGTTCGGCTCTAGTAAAGGGTGCACTCCATTTGGCAGTCATCCTGCAAAGCCACTGGCCAAAGCCACTGCCCACACTGCTTTTCCCATAAAATCTGAACTGAACTGTGCTTTTTCCCTCCGGACTCTGTCCCACAGTCTACTGAATTGAAATCAAGTAACCCAACTATTGGGTTGCACTCTACCAATGCAATTGGTGATGATCCTGGTCTGGATCATAACACAAAGTGCAATTTTGGACAGAAACTACATAGTTTTTATGGCATTGTATCAATTTGGTGGAGAATTGAGAAATTTTTCAAAAATAATTGAATGTTCTAAATTTGCGTTAAATTCAGAAAATTGAGGATAGGTTTTCAAAAAGAATGTGCTAAACAACTGAAAAAAAAAACAACCTGTCACTCAGAAGGTTCAAAATATGTGAAGGATCTCATTATGATGATCCTTTTCAGAACTATTTTATTTCAGGCTATTTATGCTAAAAATGGTTATACTAATCTTAACTAATCATCAAAACTATTTTCCAAATAGTTTTATCCCTGCTCAAAGTTATATATTCAAAATTTTCTACAGTTACAACAACCTATTTCAAAGTGAATTTTACAATGTACAATGAGCATATTTTTTCAATGTGATCTGCTGTTTAAACTTGCAGCAACCTAAGCAGAATTGTGCTGCTGATACTGTATATGACTTGGAGAAAAAAAAAATCTTTTTTAAGAATTCCCAAAGGAGTAGCCTATTAAAATTTAGTTTCAACCACTATATGGTCATCTTACGCAATGATAAACAAGGGATTGCATTTCTTCTGCTTTTGTGGAAAAAATAAAATTGTGGTTGCCTGCAATAGTCCAACTGTTTTTATTGCGATGACTCATGTGCTAAAATAGCTACCCATAATTACATACCTTACAGAGCCAGAATTACACAGACTACAGAGCAAAAGCAAGTAGACTATTACACTGCTGGGATCATGGCGCTCCCGTAAAGCCAAGGTCAGAATTTTTCATAACAAAATCAAGTTCCTCAATGACAACATTCTTCCAGACTGTGTAAACTGCGCATTTTAGTCAAATGAAAAATAAGACCCATCGAGCTGAAGTTGTTAGAAAATTCAGGAAAATGATTCCATGTCATTCCTTGATTTTACGGACCCGATCTTTTGTAGCCTGCAAGAGCAAGTACATTTTGTTATTTTTTAATGACCACTTTATAAAGTTTTTGAGAAGAGCGGGAGAAAGTATTGCTTTGGAAACCAAACTTCATCTCCATACACAAGTTTTCACCAAATATAATGGACCTTCTGGACTCGCATGAGATTAACAGAGGAAGTTTGTAATCTGCTTCCAGCCTTCACACTTGTTGACAGTCTGGTGAGAGCCTCTGTTTGCTAATGATCTCCTTTTTCAGCAATCAGTCCGAGTGAATTACTAACTGCCCCTCACTTACATACCAACTCCACAGTATTATCACAGGATCGTAGGAAGCCTGCAAACTGTGACAGGTCAGCAAATGCACTGCAACATTTTAACTGACATCGAAAGCCTATGAGTCATATAATGAAGGCCAACTGGTTGTAAGGACTGCAAAACAGCAATGCAGCCTATTGTATCATGACCAGGAAAAGTGTGTTGTTATAGCAACATGATATCAATACTGTGCGTGACAGTAGAGGGGTCCTGTCACTGGAAGTGTCTCCTAATAAGTACGCGCCCTGGCTACCTTGCCAACGAGCCTGGCTCTGTGGCGATGTGGTCAGCGCGCATGACTCTTACCCGGGGGTCTGGAGATTCAAGTCCCCGCCCGGGCCCTCCTTCAGCCTGCTGCATTCTGGCGTAATCGGCAGGATCTGGGGCATCCTTGTGGATGGCAGCATGCGTCAAGCATGGAGCGTAAGGACATGCTCACGAAAGAAGAGGAGAGATGTGACAGTTGAAGGGTCCTGTCACTGGAAGTGTCTCCTAATAAGTACGTGCCCTGGCTACCTTGCCAACGAGCCTGGCTCTTTGGTGATGTGGTCAGTGCGCGTGACTCTAACCCGAGGGTCTGGAGGTTCAAGTCCCCGCCCCGGCCCTCCTTCGGCTTGCCACATGTGCATTCACTTCAGGCTGCAAACTTGCGCACAGAGATTAGTGTGCAGGTGCTAGGCACATGGTGGTCAACGAGATATTTTCAGCATGATGGAAGAGGAAAAATTGTGTAGGAGCAGCACTGCCCTAAAGGGCTGAACTTAGCCTAACGCCGATCCACCCTCCGCCAGGCTGCAGTCTGAGAGGAGGAGCGATAACGAGGCAGCTCACTTGGGCCCACACCAAAGAAATAAGATGGAGGCTGATAACTATCGACAAAGCTGTCCCCTTCGGGTTACCGCGCGTGCTTCTCTTGTCTCCGGTATTATCAGGGCTCATCAGCGGCGGATCGCGGGGTCGGACCGGCAGATGGAATGCTTCGGTATGACCCGCGCGAGACTGACTCCGCGAAGCGAGAGAGGAATCGTGATCGGGTTCTCCTGCATCAGAGCTGTCTGTGCGTCTAATGATAATGCGTTTTCTGGCGCGCGCCTGTGCCATCTGGGTGACCAGGAGGCTTAGGGCCAGGAACCAGCCCGCCCCCCTCGCCTGACCTTCGTCAGTCGTTGAGACAGCAGAGGGGATCCACCTGTCTTCCTCTGTAATACCACTCCTGCACCAGGCCAAGGACTGGGGCTTCGGCGGACACACGGAGAGAATTAGAAAAGGGGAGGAGAGAGGACATTGGCTAAAGAGACAGATAGAGAGTGACATACAAGTGTGAGGGAGGAGAGAGGCTAATGACAGAAAACAGCGAGTGTGGGCGGAAGGGAGAGATCTGGAAGACTGTTACAGAGAGGGTAGAGCGTCCGAGGAGAGAGAATTTAGACCGAGTGCATGTCTGCGCCTTTGCAGTTTGCTTGAGCGTGCATGTTCACGCACGCATGTGCTTCCGCGCATGCATGTGAAAGTGTAAGTGCAATTTGGCCGCTTTTGTACATGCGCATGTTTGCTTGGGCGCGCTTGTGCATTTATTTTTTCTGAGCGCGTGCTTGTTTGTGTGTTGTGTGCGTGGTTGTGTTTTGCATGAACGCGCAGTTTCTGTGGGAGCTGAAAACCTAGCGCATTTTTTGCCAAGTTCTGGCCCTCCCATGTGAGCCGGTTTTAATATACCAGTGAGGCAATGCTGGGATGTTGGCCTTGGTTTTTCTCAAGGCTCATTGGAGCCACTCTCTTTTTTGGCAGAAGGCAGAGGGTTAAAGCAGCCGTCCAAGACCTCCTCCTCTCCTCCTCACCTCCTCTCCCCCTCTTCCCCATCTCAATTCAGATGTCATTTGCGTATTCTCCCCGGATCAAAGGGAGGTCACATTAATTAGAGCATTTCAAGCGCTTCTGACAGAACCCCTGCCACCTTCCCCACACGCACGCACACACACACACACACACGCATGCACATGCACAAACACGCAGACTCATCCCCTCTCCGCAAACAGAAAGTGTCACTAAGGTATTAGATGCGTTAATCGTTGTTTCTCAACATGCAAGGGGCCAATCAGAATGGTTTATCCGGGGTCACGCTGGAAGGTCACAGTCAATGTGCATAATAAAGGTGTCGGCAGCAATTCCCCCTGCCCCCCACCCCCAGGTCCCCTGTGCTGATGCTGGGTCTGTGCAGAAGCCGTCATCGGAGAGCGGAGCAGCCCATGTCAGCCATTCTTGAGTGGAGGTGGGGGGGCGGTCAGCCAGGGTGGCATGTGGTACGTTCCGCACCTGGGACCCTCTGATATGGAATCAGTGACACCAGATGCGGGAAAAGGGAATGAGGATTTTATTTAAACCAAAACAAAACAGGCACGAGGGCCAACAAAAAACTTGGCCCAAAGGGTTGCAAAAACAAACTAAGGTATGCTACTCAGAGCTATAAACAAAAATGCAAAATGGCAAAAAACAAAAGGCACTGGAAACTCCAGGCAAGAAGAACAAGAAAAATAAATAACCAGACTATATATATATATATATATACACAAGACAAAGGGCTAGGACAAGACTAGGGAACTTGACAAGAACTTGGCTAAACGAGACGCGACTAGAAACAAACTTGAGACACTGTCTGCCAGCCAACTTCCACCGCATCCAGATAAAGGCTTGGAAATCATGACATGAGGGGTAACACCTGGAGAGAGAGAAACAAGAGGCATGGCAAGATCAAGACATGGACAGAGATTGGATGACATGACCTGCTCATTAAGAGAATGAGCGTGCTCAGCTTAAGTACCAATTAAGTATGCAGCTTGAAACCAGCATGAATGTTCAGAACAGAAAAAGCACAGCAAGATCTTGAAAAAGCAAAGCAGGAATCATGACAATAAACTCCCTGTCTAAATTAGTAATATTAGTAATGTGCCTATCTAAGAATTACACCACCCAGTGAGTGTTAGTAAATGTTAGTAACTTAAAAACAGTTAATTGCCAATTAAGCTTAGAGAGGCCCGAATCCAGCACAGCATGGAAGGAAGGGGAAATACCAAAGCCAACCAGAGCTCAGAAATGTGCAACAACGAAGGCACGGGGCGGAACGCAGACAAGCGGTGGAGTGGCTTGGCAGACCTGGCATGAACAAAAACATGGAAAAGTAAAAACATGGACAATAACTATGAATTATGAAATGTAAAATCCTGAAACGAGAAACTGTTAAAACTATGACTATGAACATGAACTATGAAATCTTGGAACATGAAACTGTTAAAACCATAAACAATACTGTTCTAGCCAAAGGCCAGAACCCTGGAACACAACAGTACCCCCCCCTTACAAAAGCGGCACCTGACGCTGACAAAAAACACCAAGAACTAAAATACATGAAGCCGCACACAAAACTAAATACGAATCCACAAGACTAATAACCAAGTAAATACTAAGGACAAAAACTCTGACACAAAACACCTAACCAAGAAACAGTACAACAAGAAACACTAAACATAAACAAGATTACTTGGTTCTCCAGCAAGCTGGGGCTAAGGCTTGGGCTATGGCTAGGGGTGATGGTAATGGCTAAAGAGCTATGGGCTATGGGGCTATGGCTTTGGCTTGGGACTATGGCTATGGCTTGGCTTGGACTTGGGACTATGGCTATGGCTATGGCTTGGCTTGAGGCTATGGCTTGGAACTATGGCTTAGGCATGGCTTGGGATTGGGACTATGGCTTGGGGTGTGACTGGTGGTAGTCACGGATGAGGGATTTGTCTAGTATGTGCCTGGCCGGGACCCAGGAACGCTCTTCTGGGCCGTACCCCTCCCAATCCACGAGGTACTGGAGGCCCCGGCCCCTCCGTCGGCAATCCAGCAGAGCTTTGACTGTGTAGGCCTCCCCTCCGTCGATGAGCCGAGGAGGAGGCGGAGGCTCAGGTGGGGGCATGAGGGGGGAGGTGGCAACAGGCCTCAGGCGTGAGACGTGGAATACAGGGTGGAGACGTCGCATGGTGGATGGGAGCTTGAGCCGGACAGCAGTGGGGCTGATGATCCTTTGGATTGGGAAAGGACCCAGGAAGCGAGGAGCCAGCTTGCGGCTTTCCACCCGGAGTGGGATGTCTTGTGCCGCCAACCAGACCTTCTGGCCGACCCGATAGTGAGGGGCTGGGCGCCGACGCTTGTCTGCCGTGGTCTTCATCGTCTTACCCGCCCGAACCAAGGCGCGGCGAGCAGACAGCCACACACGGCGACACCGTCGGATGAATGCTCCGGCTGAAGGCACCCCGACTTCCTCCTCCTGGCTGGGGAACAGTGGAGGCTGGTAGCCCATACAGCACTCGAAGGGGGAGAGGCCGGAGGCAGAGGCGGCGTGGGAGTTTACGGCGTACTCGACCCAGGGTAGCATGGTAGACCAGGATCTTGGGTTGGTCGAGCACACGCATCGGAGGACCGTCTCCAGGGTTTGGTTGGCCCGCTCAGTCTGTCCATTGGTCTGTGGGTGGTAACCGGAACTGAGGCTGAAGGAGGTGCCAAGGGATGTGCAGAATGCTTTCCAGAACTGGGAGGTGAATTGGGGACCACGATCTGACACTATATCCACAGGAATGCCATGGGGACGGACAACATGCTGGATAAGTAGGTCAGCTGTGGTTTTAGCGGAGGGGAGCTTGGGAAGGGGCACAAAGTGGGCAGACTTGGAGAACCGGTCAACTATGGTGAGGACAGTGGTGTTTCCATGGGAGACGGGCAGGCCAGTGACGAAGTCCAGAGCTATGTGGGACCAGGGACGGTGAGGAATGGGCAGTGGTTGGAGCAGACCAGAGGGAGGTGCGTGGGAGGACTTGGCGCGGGAACAGACTGAGCAGGCAGAAACGAACCCCCGGACCTCTGCTGCCATCTTGGGCCACCAAAAACGGCGCTGAATGAACCGCAGGGTCCGGCCGACCCCAGGATGGCATGACAGGTTGGAGGAGTGGCCCCACTGGAGAACGTCAGATCGGGCAGCTGCAGGGACGTACAGGCAGTTGGCAGGGCAGGCACTGGGCGTAGCTGCGCCGTTCTGGGCGTTGCGGACCAGCTCCTCAATCCGGAGGCACACATTGTTGACGAAGCAGGTCCTTGGCAGGATGGAGCTGGGCTCTCCCTTGGATGAGGAAGCGTCGAAACGCCTGGAGAGCGCGTCAGCCTTGGTATTCTTGGACCCTGGCCTGTAGGCCAGGGAGAAGTTGAACCGGTCGAAAAAGAGGGCCCATCTGGCTTGTCTGGGTGTCAACCTCTTGGCTGAACGGAGGTACTCTAGGTTTTTATGGTCCGTCCAGACCAGGAACGGAACCCTTGCCCCCTCAAGCCAGTGCCTCCACTCCTCCAGGGCCAGCTTCACCGCCAGCAGCTCCCGGTTCCCGACGTCGTAGTTGGACTCCGCAGGCGTCAGTCGGTGGGAGTAGAACGCGCACGGGTGTACCTTCTGATCATTGCTGGATCTTTGGGATAGTACCGCACCAACCCCGACATTGGAGGCATCCACCTCCACAATGAACTGCTTGGCGGGGTCGGGGGTGGTGAGGATGGGCGCGGTGGTGAAGCGCCTCTTCAGCTCACAGAAGGTCACCTCGGCTTGCGGAGTCCAACGGAATGGCACCTTGATGGAGGTAAGGGCCGTCAGGGGAGCTGCCACGGTGCTATAGTTCCTGACGAATCGCCTATAGAAATTTGCGAATCCTAGGAAGCTCTGTAGGGCCTTGCGGTCCTTGGGTGCGGGCCAGTCCACCACAGCCTTGACCTTCTCCTCGTCCATGCCCAGGTGGTTAGGGGAGATGACGTGCCCCAGGAAGGAGGTAGTGGTGGTGCTGAACTCGCACTTTTCAGCCTTGACGAAGAGGCGGTTTTCGAGGAGGCGGCGGAGCACCTGGCGAACATGGTTAGTGTGCTCCGTCTTGTCCCGGGAGAAGATCAGGATGTCGTCAAGGTAGACGTAGACGAACCTCCCGATCATGTCTCCAAGCACATCATTCACCAAGTTCTGGAACACTGCGGGCGCGTTGGTCAGGCCGAATGGAACCACTAGGTACTCCCAGTGGCCGCTAGGGGTGTTGAAAGCGGTCTTCCATTCGTCGCCCTCCCTGATGCGCAAGAGGTGGTAGGCATTCCGCAGGTCCAGCTTGGTGAAGATGGCCGCCCCCTGGATAACATCAAACGCCGAGGACATCAGTGGAAGCGGGTAGCGGTTCCTGACCGTGATCTTATTGAGCCCTCGGTAATCGATGCAGGGGCGCAGGGAGCCATCCTTCTTCTTGACGAAGAAGAAGCCTGCCCCCGCGGGAGAGGAGGATGGACGGATGATGCCAGCTGCAATGGACTCCCGGATGTACTTGTCCATGGCCCCCCTCTCTGGCTCAGACAAGGCAAAGACACGACCCCTAGGAGGCGCTGTGCCAGGCTGGAGGTCAATAGCACAGTCATACGGACGGTGCGGGGGCAGGGACACCGCACGGGACTTGCTAAAGACTGTTGCTAGGTCGTGGTATTCGGGGGGCACTCTGGAGACGTCTGGCCTCCCCTCGGGAGCTGGTCCACCCAAAGAGCAAGAAGGTCGGGAGTCGAGGAGGCAGCTGGCTGAACAGGAGGCACTCCACTCCCGCACCTCATGGCGGGCCCAGTCGATCACCGGCCCGTGTAGCGCCAACCAGGGATGACCCAGGACAATAGGGGAGCGAGGTGTCTCGGTCACAAACAGCCGGATCTGCTCGCGGTGGTTACCGGACGCCAGCAGCTGGATGGGAACGGTCCGAAAGGACACCTTAGCTAGGGGTTGCCCACCCAGCCCTGAGATGGACAATGGGCTGGGAAGATGGCATAGGGGAACCCCCCACTCAGCGGCAGCTCTGGCGTCGATAAAGTTTTCCTCAGCCCCCGAGTCAATGAGGGCGGTGGTCTTGCGGGAGCGGCCCTCCCAGGTCAGGGTCACCGGAACGCAGGTCCGGCGGTAGGAGGAGGTCTCCTTGGATGAAGCACCCACCAGTACTCCTCCAGACGCTAGGGGGCGCTGTTTTGACAGACAGCCTCGCACCGCATGACCCTGCTGGCCGCAGTAAAAACACGCCCCCGACCTCCTTCTCCGTTGGCGCTCCTCCTGGGTGAGCCGGGACCTCCCGATCTCCATGGGAGATGCCTCCCCAGGAGGGGGTGTGGTGGTGCTTCTCCTCGGCTGGTCCTGAGGCGACGCACGACTGGGACCCAGGGGTTGGATCTGACCAGCGGGGGCAGAACGTCGGCCAGGGCTAAGGGTGAGCGCCCTCTCCTCCAGGCGGCTGTCAATACGCAGGGCCAGGTCTATAAGGGCCTCTGGAGACTCAGGGATCTCACAGAAGAGCAGTCGGTCTTTGACTGGTTCGGACAGCCCCTGGAGGAACACGTCACACAGCGCCTCCCTGCTCCAGCCCGACGTGGCTGCCACCGTCTGAAAATCGATGGCGTAGTCCGCCACCGATCTCCTCCCCTGCCTCATCCTCAGCAGCTCCCGTCCTGCGGCTCTCCCCTGCTTGGAGCGGTCAAAGACACGCAGTAGCTCCTCCGCCAAGGCCTGGTAGGTGGTAGTGCAGGGCTGCCGAGCCTGCCATGCGGCAGTTCCCCACAAGCGAGCCCGCCCCGTCAGCTGGGAGAGGACGAAGGCGACTCGGGCCGGCTCTGAGGCGAAGGTGGAGGGCTGCAGAGCGAAACACATCTCACAGGAGGTGAGAAAAGCCCTGCAGAACCCTGGTTCTCCACCGTACCTTTCGGGCGGTGGAAGGCAGGGCTCAGGACCAGGGTGGACAGCTGGCTGCAGCTGAGGTGCTTCTGCGCCGGGCTGGCGCACAGGGGTGATGGGTGGCTGGTGTGCTGCAGGAGCACGGGGCTGGACAGCTGGCATGATGGGACCCTGGCTGGGACTTGCCCGGGGAAGGCTGGCCTTCAGTGTGGCCAGCGCAGCTGTCAGCTCCTGGATCTGCTGCCGTTGATGCAGCAGCTCAGCCTCTCGCTGGGCGATCCTGCACTCCATCCCGCTGGTGTCAGGGAGACAGTGTCTACTGATATGGAATCAGTGACACCAGATGCGGGAAAAGGGAATGAGGATTTTATTTAAACCAAAACAAAACAGGCACGAGGGCCAACAAAAAACTTGGCCCAAAGGGTTGCAAAAACAAACTAAGGTATGCTACTCAGAGCTATAAACAAAAATGCAAAATGGCAAAAAACAAAAGGCACTGGAAACTCCAGGCAAGAAGAACAAGAAAAATAAATAACCAGACTATATATATATATATATACACAAGACAAAGGGCTAGGACAAGACTAGGGAACTTGACAAGAACTTGGCTAAACGAGACGCGACTAGAAACAAACTTGAGACACTGTCTGCCAGCCAACTTCCACCGCATCCAGATAAAGGCTTGGAAATCATGACATGAGGGGTAACACCTGGAGAGAGAGAAACAAGAGGCATGGCAAGATCAAGACATGGACAGAGATTGGATGACATGACCTGCTCATTAAGAGAATGAGCGTGCTCAGCTTAAGTACCAATTAAGTATGCAGCTTGAAACCAGCATGAATGTTCAGAACAGAAAAAGCACAGCAAGATCTTGAAAAAGCAAAGCAGGAATCATGACAATAAACTCCCTGTCTAAATTAGTAATATTAGTAATGTGCCTATCTAAGAATTACACCACCCAGTGAGTGTTAGTAAATGTTAGTAACTTAAAAACAGTTAATTGCCAATTAAGCTTAGAGAGGCCCGAATCCAGCACAGCATGGAAGGAAGGGGAAATACCAAAGCCAACCAGAGCTCAGAAATGTGCAACAACGAAGGCACGGGGCGGAACGCAGACAAGCGGTGGAGTGGCTTGGCAGACCTGGCATGAACAAAAACATGGAAAAGTAAAAACATGGACAATAACTATGAATTATGAAATGTAAAATCCTGAAACGAGAAACTGTTAAAACTATGACTATGAACATGAACTATGAAATCTTGGAACATGAAACTGTTAAAACCATAAACAATACTGTTCTAGCCAAAGGCCAGAACCCTGGAACACAACACCCTCGTCCTTTCTTGCTAGGGGGATGGGGGCCCTGGGCAATTAGCCACCGTTTATCAGCCAGGCGCCACAAGCCAGCCAAAACTCAGGAGGTACATGGTGAGGAACTGCCCAATTTATGCAAGAATTACATCTGACAAACATAATAAACCATGATTCAGACCTGCAGATTTTTATCCCACAAAAATAACAAATTTCACTTAAATGTAACAGCTGACATCGTAAATGTAATACCGATACTTAATTTCTCAAAAACATAGTTACTCTTTGAATTTGCTGGTATTTGCTATGTTTTTGGTGGGCAACTGATATCACGTCTGTGTGAAATGTACTGTGTTTGTGGGATTCTTACATTAAAAAGGGCTGATTTATATTAAGTTAGTAGACATTAATATGTTTGCAGGTGTTACAGATGGCACCTCCTGGTTGAAACATCAAAGTGAGGACAGCAGAGTGTTTCTCATACCTTACATGGCTTACATTTGCTGTGGTATTAATGGCTACTTATCCCTGGTGCCAGTAGGCTTGGGCTGTGCCCTTGGCATGAAGTCTTACATGTGCGGCTTTGCAGACTGGCAATCTAATATGCTGTACCTTCTTAGTAACCAGTTAATCATATTTAATTGGCTATTGATCCATAACTCAATCAATGCAAAACATTCGCCAAAACTCAAATAATATTAAAAACATCCTGTCCAAAACGCTATTCAATTTTTCATTTGGAAACCAGCGGGTACTGTATGTCTCTATTACTTTATTTGTTGAAAGGCCAGTCTTTCCCCGGAGTAGTTGTCAGGCCCTGTCAACTTGGTTCTATTTGGGTCAGAGGAAATTAGTCATGACCAGACTGGGCACTTTCGTCAGGTCCAATGTTTCTTAAACTCTGGGTTGGAAACTCAAAATGGCAGACGGGAGTATGTGAGCTGGCTCCTGGAATTAGCCTGAAGTGCGTTAAGACTTCTCAAATCTTGTTTGGACGATATCTCACAGTCTCGCGCAAGACCACTCTAATCTCAGACACTGGGAACTAATCTCTAGTGAATGTGCATAACAAAGCAAAATTAACTGTAATGATTCTGCCGATGCCTGACCGTGTTTTCATGATGACCCGGATTCCAAGCCATGTTTTCTGATTTAGTCCATGTCATGTTTTGTATTTTGCCTGTCTTTCTTTGTTATGACCTTTGCCTGCCATTTCCCATATTCACAGTTTAGATTATCATTCTGGTTTTTGTAATTCTCATACCCTGCGTTGCACATTGTCTCCCCAGTCTTGTCTTGTGTTCGAGACAGTTTTATTCCCCAGTCTTGTGTGCCACAGTTTCAGGTGAATTCATGGTTTCTGGGTTTCCAAACATTCCTTCCAATCTCATTTGCTTCCTTCGCCATGCTGTTCTATCTTTACTAACAGTTGATTATTTTAGATAAATTACTAACACAAACTAACATTGTTTATAGTACTAACTTACTAACAAGCACTAGGGATTGTATAGCTGCACATTACTAATGACTAACGAGCTCTCAGCACTCACTCTGCTCTATTCTCTGCCACTTGCCTTCACTCAATTTACTTTGCTGTGCTTCAGCGGATTCTCCACACCTAGTTAATCACTGTTCTGCCTCTCACTCTGAGCACTTTAGAACTCCCTAACCGGAGTCGTCTGTTTGTCATAGGTTGTCTGTGCAATCCCTGTCCGCGTTTTGGCTTTTTCCAATTTCATGTGGTTAGGAACTTCCTCTTGTTCATTCCTTTGTTAATTAGTCTGATCCAGCCCACCTGTTCCCTATTGTAGCATGTAACTTGCATGTAGCATGTAATCTGTCCATCTGATGTATTTATTTGGGGTGTGGGGTTAAACTTAGACCCTGGAGGGAGGAGACTCCCTCACACATTTGAGCCATTGGGACTCCGCACCTGAAGTGTTTTGTATTTTTCAGTGAAAAAGGCTTAGTGAGAGGTTGAGTGGTGTTGAAGAGGTCAAACGTCTAAAATTTAAAGTTTGTCCCCTCACCACCTTAAAAGAATAAGGTTGAGGGCGACCACCATCTGCACAAATAAAAGTTTATTTATTATTTATTGTTTTCATAACATCACCACCCAAAATGCACACAGGGGTAGGCTTTCACAGTCGTAAAAACACAAAGCTGTTCACTGTAATGTCTTTATGTTAGCTGGCTAGTAACATAGCCACTAGCGATACAGATATTAAAAAATGACTAAAAGTATAAGTCCTTTAAATCTATTTACGGGAAAGAATTAGGATGAGGGTCGAGAGGTTATGGTCACTGTGAGGCCACCAGTTATTTCTTGGTTTAAGTTTTATAGCAACTTGTTATACCCAGTTAAAATGGTGTTTTTCATTCAGTCTCTTGTGTGAAATTTTCTCTGCAATAGATACTCTTCTCAGGGACTGGCTCGTCTGTATGCGTACTATCAGTGACAAACATATTGATTTGGGGGCCTTTGGCAAACCATAGCATTTGGCCCCTAGCAATGGCGAGCACACAGTCTGTGTGTGTGTGTGTGTGTGTGTGTGTGTGTGTGTGTGTGTGTGTGTGTGTGTGGGCGCAAGGCTAATTTTGTGATTTTAGTCAATGAATAAAGAGCATGTGGCTCTGGCATCTTGTACATGAATGCGAGCATTTATTTTTATTTTTGGAGAGAAAATGCTGACTGGACCTGTTTACTGCTGCACTGAGGGGTGATTCTGAGCAGTTTTGTATGCTTAAATAGAAAAAAGAATGATACAGGTCAACACTGAAAACACAATGACATATAAAACACGATCAACCATAGACATAATATGTTATTGCCTACTCTTTCTCCCTTCATCAGCCAAAGCAGCATCAGCAGTACTATTTTTATTTGAAAACTATGCAGTTCCAGTCCAACGAATGGCTTGAAATGGTACAAAGGTAAGTGGCAAACTGTCAGAAGTTTTAAACAAAAGATAAGGTTACCCAGGTTTTTTGTACGCCCTCGAGTACTTGAAAGGATGGTTCCTTAGTGTGTTACATCAACTTTCAAACATGGAGGAGAGAGTGTGATGGTCTGGGGCTGTTGTGCTGGATCCAGGGTCAGTGACTTATGGAGTGAAAGGCACCCTGAACCAAAACGGCTACCACAGCATTCTGCAGCGCCATGCAGTGCCCTCTGGTATGCGCCTAGTTGGTGAGGGGTTATTCCTACAGCAAGATAATGACCCAAAACAAAAGTATAAGCCCTGCCAGAACTTTTTAGGAAAAAAGAATGAGATGGTAAGCTTGAAAACATGGAGTGGCCAGCGCAGTCTCCAGACTTAAACCCCATCAAGATGGTTTGGGATGAACCGGACAGAAGAGTGAAAGCAAAGCAACCTATAAGTGCCACACATTTATGGGAACTTCTGCAACAGAGTTGGGAAGAACTTTCTGAAGAATATTTGATTCCCATTGTGTAGAAAGAATGGCATCAGTGTGTTCAGCTGTTAATTCTGCCAAAGGTGGCTACTTGGAGTGAAAAGTTTAAAATAGATTTTTCTTTATAAATTGATTTCATGATTTCTTTTTTAACTTTGATTGTTAATGTGTTCTTTCATGCCTGGGCTTTCATTCCAGAGTACAATGAGACACTAAACTGCACAATTTTCATTTAAAAAAACTGGAAAATGGGGGTGTCCCAAAACTTTTGACCGGTAATGTATGCGTTGGTTAACGTTACTTTCGCTACTAATAACATCAATGGCTTTGCTAATGCTACCAGTAGCAACAGCAGCACTGATGTTGCTTGCAGTGAGGTTATTAATAGAGGCGGTAAAGAAATGCAGTTCATTTTGGTAGTTTGCCTCAGAAATTCTTATTATCCTCCTTCTTTTTCATTTTTGAGCACAGCTTTCCAGTTTCATAGCTTTTTTTTTGTTTCATTTTTGAAATTCAATGAGTGTCATATCTTCTCATTTACACATTGCAGTTCAGTGCTGCTTACTTCCCAGAATGTGATGTCCTCGGCTGGCAGTTGTGCAGTGGCACAAACATCAAAGCGGTAATGGAACTTGGGGTACTTTTTAATAGATATGCCAGGAACTGAGGTACATTTTGATATATAGTTTGATAATACCCAAGTCGAGGATGACCCTTACGCTTTAGTGGCCTATGGAGACACCACTGTAGTCTGGAATGTGAGCAGCCCCTACAGTGGCACTGATACATAATTATGCATGATTTTTTAGGGTCTCAAATATAAAAGCTGTTTATTATCGACAGTATTTTTAAAAATAGCAATTTGGAGAGCTCTCATGGGGTCCTCTTGCTGTTGAGGTCCTAGGCGGTCGCCTACCTTACCTGGTAACACTTTACAATAAGGGTACATTTATTAACGCAGTAATAAGCATTAACTACCAATTAATTAACAGTTAACTAATGCATCAGAGAGCTAAATAAACACTAGGTAACCTTAACTTACCATTTATTAATGCTCTTTGACATCCTTGTAATGAAGTTGAAAACGTCCCTGAAGAATCTCTTAAGTAACACCTCAGACAATCAAACAATTCAATAATGTGCTAATTAATACCTTAGGTTAACAAGAACACTATTAGTAAGTGATTAGTAGACCCATTAGTTTATTGTTAATTAACGGATAGTTAATGCTTCTTACTGCATTAGCTAATGTTAATAAATGTACCCTTATCGTGAAGTGTTACCCCTCACCTAGTGGCCAAGTCCACCTTTGTCAACATGCAAAGCAGACGATTGTTTTACGCACAAAAACCTTCACATTAAACTTTACTTTGGGAAGATCTGGTCGACCTGCAGCAGCAGAGCTATGTGACCAGGCTGGTTTGCATATTGTACTGATAGGTTTGTTAGCTACAGCATAAGCCAAAGTCAAGATGCTAAAAATGACCCTGTGTGTGACAGGCAGCCACGGGAGTGATATTTGCGGTGGTGTAATGTGTGAGAACTGCGTAGGGTTGAATACCAGTCAGGCAGCTACATTCTGAGTTGCAGGGGTGGAATAGCACCTGAAAACATGTAGTTGCTGTTGTCTAGATGGATATACACTGACATATCTGGTTATACTGTATATGACAGACATACTGCTTCAATTCTCTTGGTAAGTTAAACATTTTCAGGACAGATTTATCAGCTTTACAAAAGCAGGCCTTGGGGCATTTGGACTTTTTTTGGTTTAAAGCAAGGGAGTGTTCCTCAGGTTATTTCAAGGTAGCTTTTACAGTGACATTATGTTGGGGATCAAGAACTTCACTGCAATATTTTTCATTTCACTTGAAACCTGTCAGGAGCTATAAAAAATGTAATAAGACTGAAAATATATTGCAAGAATAACCCCGAATTGTAAAGGATCCCTTAAAATAAATCCACGAATGCAGTCATTCATAAATATATTTCATTGCTGTAGTTTCTGTCAACTCCTATCTTATTTCCAACGTTTGAACCTGTCTCTGAAACGTCTTAATGGTAGAGAGTTCAGAGGTCATAAGGGTTGTTCGCCCTTCTCTGGATTTTGAAGATTCTCATCAGTAGTTGTACCGGGCCCTGTGCATTGTGGGAGCTCTACGGTAATTTGGCTTATGACTTGGAACCAATTCGACACTCCAGACTTGGGGGGACAAAACGAGCGGTGGGATATCCTCAAACTCGTAATGCCCCGGAACCAGAAGCCCCACCTCCCTCCCCCACAGCCTGTGATTATACTGGCCATCAGACCGGGTCTGTTCCTGTCTACGGCTTAATTAGCCTCTCATCTGCATAGCTTGTCCTTGGTGCCGTTCAAGAGTCCGGGTCCTCACTTTAAGCTCCAGGTGTATCAAATGGGCAATTATGGAGGCAATTAAACCCCAGTCATTTCTCCAGGCTGCTGGAAGAACACCAGTGCGTAATTGCTTCTTTTTCTCCATTGTTCCGTGGGGAGGAAGAGTGGCTTTGGGTTCTGATGACACACGAATGAGTCTAAAGGGTGAAATAATGCAAAAAGGCCTCTTTCAGTATTCAGGAGTCACGGTTATTTAACTACAGGAGATCTTTTAAGTAAACCTCTTTAACCCCTTTAAAAATGCTTTAGCCATACTGTTCCTCTCATCCTTTCACATGTTCACCTCTCTCTCCCCTCATTCTTCCATTATTTCTTTCAATTTAGGCTCAAGGTTATCAATCTTGGCTCGGTTTTTCAACGCACCAAAATGAAATGCAAATTAACTGTCAATAGTACTTCAAAATAGCGTATTATTTAAATGGTGATGACATCTGCTAAATATGATTTTGAATAATTAATGAGGGCCTTTTGGGGAGCTCAAACGTTAATCCAAGTCACGGATGCCAGAATTTAACAGACTTTGTCTGCTTGACCCAATAAATTAAAATATAATCAGAATCGGCCCAGTGCAGGGATCATGTTGTTGCATGTGCGACGCCGATAATTATCGCAAGATAAATACCAACCTGAGAAGATTTGAGTGGGCAGGCCAGCGAATTGCGCAGTTTTCTTTGCAGAATGAAAAACTGTACCAATGTGTAATCAACTGATATTCTTTTGTCAAAATGTCAAACTCTGCATGGGTACAATCTGTCCAGTCGCATTACTGACTCCTGATTCATTGGTATCCGAGCAGCGCATCCGACCAGCAGTGCGGTAATGGAACAGCTTAGTTTTATTATGATTCATTTCTTTCCAGGCTGGGCTCTTAAAGTGGCTCGTGCTTTTCCGGTACAGCTACGGAAATTTCCTCAATGGCAGATAGTTGATTGAGGGGGTTGGGGGTGGGGGTTGGTTTGGTGGTGATGGTGGGGGGGTTTGATTCACAGCCTAACTTCCCATATTTTGACCAGCAGCTCCTATCCAGCGAACGGGAAGATTTAGTCAGTGCGTGAGTCATCGTGGGACGTGGCTGGCAGGCATCAGCTATGGCAGCGAGCGTATGTGTGGAAAAGGGGGAGGGGTAAGAGAGAGAGAGAGAAATAAGCATGAAGGAGACATGGAGGCAAAGTTAGAGAGGGTGAAATGCGAGTCAGGATGTAACTGAGAGAGCGATAAAGAGAGATGAGAGGAGGAAGTGGATCAGAGGTGAATGACAAAAGGCATTAGAGAAAAGACAGGGACAGGGGTGAGATTTGTTAAACAGATAGAGAGTGTGAGAGAGGCCAGCTCTCCTGAATGTTATTTATTTTTTTTGTCAGAAATTTACAATAGAACTTTCCACAGAACATCACACAGGCACCTCATTTTATATCAACAACAGATAAAATGGGAGTGTAAACGAAAGTTCAATCACGAGACGTAGGACGTAAGCAACCGGTCTTGCCCAATCGTAGCCATTTATCTTCTACATAAATGCCCGTGACACGCTCCGTTTTGCTGTTTCAGAGAATCTGCATCGCCCACCACCTCCCCATCACCACCAACTTCCGACCCCGGCCTCTTCGGCATCAAATCCATCCTCCCCATGGCAATCTGATGACCCTTCAAGGGGGGCGGCTTCGCCTCTGCCTACTACCCAGGCAGATCAGCACCCCTCCTTGCTGGAGGGTCCATGAGGACGGAGTCATCGCCAAAGACTTTGTCGAATCAATTTCATTGTTAATTCCATTGTCAAATAAATCTTTTACATTTTAATTCCAAAGTCTTTGTGATTGAACTGCCCCTCATCCCTGTTTTTAACATTACAATAAACAAATAATGATGTGATATTACATTCTGCAAACAGTTTGTCCCACTATACTGTAAATGACCGAGCTGCGGCAACTTCCTTATGCTGTGTCCAAACACACAGTGATTATGACCATAATATCATTGTGCACTCTCATCAAAAAGTAATGAATATCTCTTCAGGAAAATATACTCTATATAACATGCCACCTGATAATGTACTGTTCAGTTTTTTGACACAGTGTTTAAGTCTCTAGAGATCGACCAAAGTCTTAGAGATTTAGTTATGCTAATTGATCTGTTTTGATTAAAGTGTTTAACCATATCCATTCATTCATTTTTTTTTAAAATCGAAATACAGCTAATAATTTTAGTGAAAATGGGATGTGATTGCTGGCCAGGAGTGGGTTATAGTAATTTACGCAACTTGAGCAAATGCGGCAGCGTAATATTCAAAAACATTCTAAAACCTGTTGTTAAACAGCTGTGAATTACAATCTGTTCACACTTTTCACATCAGCAAACCCCCATGCAGGGTATGAGCTGTAGAAGTAGTCTTGTTCTCCTAAATGCTCCGAAGTACGGTGTTGAGCATGAGTTATTTGCTTCCCAGATGTTTTCATTAAAGTTTGGTCTTAATTTACTACGTTCATTTTGTTGCAGGTTAAAAGAAGATTTGAGATGTACCTTATGTCAATATGAAAAATAATTTTGCAGATAAATGTTTGTATTTCATTAAATAAAGTTGATACAGATGATACAGCTTTGACGGAACTCTGATTCCAATGTCATCAAGGCTGGAGAGACATAAAGTCTGCAAAATGGCAGTGGAATATCCTCCTACATGCTTGGGAAAAGTAAACAACCAGTTTCATGTACTATAAAACTACAGGGCAATACACCCAAAGTTTAGGCTATTGAACTTCAAACCAGATATTGAATTTTTGATACAATTTCATTTCTGTTTATAGTACATGTTCAGTTACAAGAAATTTTATTTTTTTATTTTTATTTCATAATTTGTGAAAGCATTTTCACATTAAAAATAGTTTAAAACATGTCTGAGAATTTTCTTAGGACTGTAAAATTGGAACAAAACAAAGAATAATGATTATGATCATTCCCAGTATCCTGAGTGTAGCTGAATAATATAGTAATTGCTAGAAAAAGAAAGTGTTTCAATCCAACAAATCTGTGTGAAAGCATTGGCTTCTTAAGCAAGTCAAACCATCTGAACTCCTCTTCACTCGACTGAATATTTGAATATCACACAGACCAAAGAGGTTCTGATTTATCCCACCAGGGGAGATGGCACCTACACCAGGTGTCAACTAAGATATGTGTACAGCACAGGTGTGAATATTTTCTGTTTTGGACATTGCTGGCCGACAGAGCTTGCTCAGTATATCATATTAAATATACTGGTTTTCTTATAGTCGGTAGTCCACAATGCTGGTTATCGACTCCAGAGGGCAGCATTGAGCAGCACGCACTCACAGTCCACCAAAGCTCTCTGGCTATGTTTTTTTTTTCTCTCTTTTTTTTTTTTGCAGTGTTGTGTTCAACGCTGGTGTGTTTTGGCCAGAGCGATGGAGAAAGATTGCAATTCTCCGCCCCCGCACCTGCACTTGGCGGGCTGCTCTCCGGGACCGAACAATACAGGGACCTTGAGAAGGAGGAAGCACATGCGCAGCGCCGCGGCCGCTCTCTTCCTCTTCCTCTTCCCCCTCGCACTCTCAGTGATGGGGAGAAAAACACTGGAAGGAGGACGAGCTGCTACTTGCCCGCTCGCCCTCACCCCTCCATCCGTCTCTCTCCCCAGGGAGGGAACCGGTGGGAGATTGGAGAACAAAGCAACATTGTTCTTAGCGAAACACAAGGAAACTCCTGATGTCTTTAATGTCTTCCTGCTCAGAGAAGCCACCCATTTCGGGGGGCTGGGAGTGTGGGCGCACTTGCCCTCAGTAGCATTGGTATCATTCCGCATAACACTTAAAATGCATTCTGTAAGACCTCGGACAGTCACTGCAGCACTCTGGATTTGAATGAAAAAAGACAACCGTTTTATACTGGGCTTAGCAGAGATTGACCTTTAACCCTATAAGACCAACAAACTGATTTATGGGTTAGTCAAATTCAGCAGCATTATTCGAACCTGCGGAATTTCAGGCCTATTTTAAATTCTAGTGGAGATCCCAAGGTTTTTAATGGTCCCCAATATGTTCTGCTAATTTATGGGGAAATGTGTATAGAAGTAATCACAAGATCTATATATTTTCCATTTGATGTAATACTGTGGCCATAAAAAGATCTCTTCCTGGGTTTGAATATTTCACTCAAATTTAGTGTGAGTTTACTTCAGTGAAGCTCTGCAGCAAGAAGATACAGAATATTTATGTGACATTGCTCTACAATATGGGAAAAAAAAGATTTTTCTAATTTTGAACTTACTTAGGGGGAAATTGAAGTCAAAAACAAATTTTAATGGGTTAATTTGCATTTATTTACATCAGAATCTCATGGACTATACAGAAGGCACAGTGCTTTTAAACAGTGTCACTGCGTAAATATTTACAGTCTCCACTTTCCAAAAGGTCTGGGACTGGATACCATGCAGTGAGAGCAATTTTTAAGAGAATTCTTCACTTCTGCTGTGAAAAACTGAATCAGATACTCTGCTCCTAATTCCCCTTCTTTCGATTACGTAACCAATCTGTGTACCATCGCATCGCATAAAGTGTGAAACATGCAATCTATGTGCGCAGTAGTCAGGCTTCAGAAATTAACGTTCCGTACACATCAAGGCAAGGCAACGAGTAAATGTTGCTTTAATGACATCTTTATTGTGGGCTGTGGATAAAAGCTTTGATCCACTTTGTAATAACAAATTAAAACGCACTGAAGCGGAACCGGTTACCCTCCACAGTCCATCGGGAAAAGAGCGAGTGAGAAGAATGTGTGTGTGTGTGTGTGTGTGTGAGTGTCTGTGAGCGTACGCAGAGAGGACTGCACCTTGACTAAATTTCTGTTGCTTTCGCTCTCTCTTGAAAAGCTGCAATAGATTCGGGTTAAACCATAGACTGTCGACTTCAATTTACAGGGAATTGTAATAATGATGCACAAATCGGGCCCAATTTTTCCCATCATATGTGATATATGCAAAGACCATCTCAACGCCATCTTCGATCCATCAAGAGGATTGCTTATTCTGAGTATATTTGAACATATTACTCCCGCGTTATGCTCCAGCTGAATGTAGGTGTGATATGAAGAGTGGAAATCCGTTGAAAGTGTCCGGCGCAGATCAATACTATTACTGCTACCGTGTGTCTGGGCTCTGGCCTATGCATGGGAAGAAATCACACATAGCCTAATTGACTGTGTTTACTTTTGTTAAGTTGCTCATCATTATTTTGTGGGCATCAATTAACCATTTTATGTAATTCATTACGTATTACATAAGAGAAACCTCTTTGGTGTATTTTTGTCATTTTAAAAAAATATCAAATCAAAACACGACAAATCAAACAGTTGACTTTGAAATTGAGCACCTGTTTATCACATAATACAACAGTAAATAATGGATACCTCATTCAACTCTTCATATTAGCAACTATACAGTGTATTAGCCTGCATACAAGAATAACTGCATCCTGTCACAGTCACATGACCACAGAGTCATCACAATCACATGGGTGTCAGTGGTACATTACCACTGAGATAACAGTGTTAAAGGAACACATTTCTTTTGCTGTAATACTGACATGAATCATTTTTTTATCATTCATTTCCACAGCTATGACAGATGCGATTGAGGTTACTGTAGAGGGACAAAAGAAACATCCACTGTCCCAACAAAGATTTTTGACAGTTAAACCTAACTTGCCTCCATACTGAAAAACTCTGATATGGCAGATATCAGGATGTGTTAAAATAATCTGTTAAATGCTTATGACTGTGACACATGAAGCAATAAAACAACTTGTCTAATAAAATAAATAAATAAATAAAATTTCCGCATTGTGAGTTCACTTACTGTGGTCCAAAACAGCTCTTCAAGTAAAACTGCTTGAAATGAAGATGTATCCATGTGACGTTTTGTTGTTCTGGTAAGTGTCGCGTGCTGCTTGTGCTGGTGCAGTTTGTTATATCAGACTTGTATGGGCATGGAGAAAATTGCTGTGAAACATTTGTCCCCGGTACCAGTTGTCCCCTATGTGACTTCCAGTGTTACTTACTTTCAAAATGCATTTCTGGAATTTACTAAAAAATTGGGTTACACTTTACATGAAGGTATCGTCATAAGAGTGACATGACACTGTCATAACTGTTACATGATACAGTCATGAACGTGTCATAAACATTTTGTCAATGTCATAAACGTTTATGACTGCTGTCTATAAGTTTCATTCGGTTTTTGTAATGAGAAGTTGACATTGTTTGGGTTGTCTTGAGTCATAAACGTTTATGATATTGACATAATGTTTATGATGCGTTCATGTGTCATGCAACAGTTATGACAGTGTCATTTCGCTCTTATGACGATACCTTCAAGTAAAGTGTTACCAAAAATTGTCATGCTTTAATAATAATAATAATAAAACAGGCATATAAAGCCATTGCGATTGTAATTTTGATTGGAAAGGGTAGGGCATTTGGGTAGCTTGAATGACAGACGTGCACGACCTTCAGAGTAACATGTCTCCTGCACTCCTCCTCAGATAAGTTGAGAATACCGACCAAAAATATATTTCTGCCTCTAGGAAATGATAGAGCCCAGTGTTTCCCGAACCTCTCCTGGAGTACCACTGGTCCTGCGTGTTTTAGATCTCTCCCTGGTCCAGCACAGGTGATTGGAATGATGTGCTCATTATCAAGCAGGTTCAGGGGTTTATAACGTCCTTATTATTAAATAACCAGTGCTGGAATGTGCAGAGATCAAATACATACAGGATAAATTGTATTCCTGGTGAGGTTTTGGAAATACCGATGTAGCCCATTCTATACTCCTAATCAGCGCAAATGTAAGCTTCAATACACATTCCACACGCCAAAAATTATTGTTCCAAATTGGGTGATTCGGACAAATACAGTCAAGTGAACATAAACATTTTTGAGTCTCACGTCACAACTGTCATGTTGTTCTGAATAATATTCAACAATTTGCTTTCATGAATTTGTTGGAGGGTGAAGTAACCTGTGAGAGGCTTTCCAGTTAAGTTACATTATCATCGTTGCCAAATGTAGCCTGCCTGCAAGTATGACATATTGATGACACAATTACACACGATACAATCACAATTTTATTATTTACAGTATGTCTGTTTAATACAGACAATTATTTTGTTTGTTGACACCCTCTTGTGAAAACAAAAATAGGTTGGGCGTCAGTTAGGCATGGCACTGGCAACTCATATGTAGTCACCTTCATTGATCAGAAAGATGGCACCAGACGTGTCCTGTCCCAGGGAGACGGGTCCGATTCGGAAGCGAGTGGCTATTGCCCTTTACAAACTCGCAGCCTGCGCCGAGTGCAGGGTAATAACCCGAACCGTCGGTGTGAGGAAAACCATGTCCGGTGACGTCACATTTAGCGAAAAAAGCGTTTCCATAACATTTTTTTCGATAAAGTTCTTTATCGGCACGTCTGAAAAACCACCTCATGAGAGCGTAAAAACTTTTTATCAATATTTGAGTTTTTTTTTCGAAAATTAGCTGTTTCCATTACCAGTTTTTTATTGCGATATTTAGGTTTTGTGCATTTCTAGTGGTCATGGAAACGCAGCGATTGGCCCTTTTTAGTGTGTAGTGTAAGTTCAAATGCAAGAGAAGATTCTGCAGGAATCCACAGTATGTGCTGTTAGGGTTGTCTTTCCTGGGCCAAACACACCCTGCTATGAAGGACAGAGGAACACAAGAAACTTCACAACAAAATCGCGGAGCGATAAATTTAGTTCTAAAACTCAGGTCTTAATGATCATTCTTTGTTAGCAGTCTGATATGAAGTTTCTGAAAACTTCAAAACAGTCTGAGGCCATATAAACACTACTGTCCAAATATGCCGGCGCTCCAAACAATGAATATGAGGCTTGAGTCAGCTGTAATTTGTCAGTTAATGTCTTAAGCACACAAAGAAAATGTAGAATATTAGCGCTGTCAGTAGCACAGCACGCGTATCGTGTGGTACATTAGAAATGGCTTTTCTGGTACTAAATCTTTAACCTGTAGCCCCATTTGTGTCATCCTGGAGTACGGAATTTTCTTTTTTTTTTTTTTTTGAGAGGAAAAAAAAAAGCACTGCAATGTGGAATATGAGAAGTTCAGCATTGGACCACAGAAATGTTGTTTGTAAATCTTGTTTTTCTCTCTCCAGTCTTGATCTTTCATTCCCCCTCCTCTCCCAAAGGGAACATGTCTGGATGCAGACCTTTCAAATCCGCTCTCGACACTGCGGCTGTCTGAAGCCGCTCACTACTTCCCTTCTGAGGAGCAGGAAATGGAAGAAGAGCGTCATGAAACATTCCGTATTCCGTAAGGGAGCTGACAGGAAACGCATGAAGGAGGAGAGAGAGAGAGAGAGAGTGACAGAGCGAGAGAAAGCAAGAGGGATGAGGAGAGAGTGAAAGAAATGTCCGTGTGGCTATGCTATTCATGCAATACTATTTCATCCTTCTTTCTGTTCTGTTTACGTTTTTTAAGGGGTCCTTGTTGTGCCGCCACAATTCAAACACCAGTTTTTTTTCATGCCAGTAAAGGTCTGAAAAGTGGGAGAAAGCACAGAAAAATATTGAAAGCAAGAGTGGGATTGAGAACTCTAACCACTCAGTACTTGAGTTAAAACAAATGCTTATCCTTTTTTTTTGCGTGCAAATTTGTTCCAAATACAGTGAAGTTTGTATGGATGAAACACAGGGCTGACTACCTTGCTTGAACCCAAATGTCCCCCTGAGTTTAAATCCCAGACCAGTGGAAAAAATAACTATGTTCTAGGAGAGGGAACATCCTGGTCTTTTTCCCCTCGCATGGGGGACAATAACTATCGCCAAAAAGGGAAGGGCTTGGCTTAAACTGAATGGGATTTCCTGTTATCTGCCCCTGTTTTTTCATATAAGGATCCCTGTGAGTGATCAAGCGAAATGCATGTCCCCTGTATTGAAAACATAGTGAGATCTATCAGTGTTTGAACAGTTACAAAATTGTCGTGGTTTGGTTTTGTTACTCGAGCACTTTGCATTTGGCTGCTGTTATCATGTTCATGTGGGGACTCCTCTTGTTGACATTTGCTGATGACCACAAATCTAAAAAGTTTGGACGGTATGTTAAATTAAAAAGAGAACTAAAGGCAGTGATCTGTGAATGATCTTTGACCTGTATTATTTTGAAAACAAAACAGCAGTACATCATTCGATGTTTCCCAAAGTGAATTTTATTGATTTTTAAAAATAAATGCTTTTTTCAGTTTTCTTTTCCGTGCAAAACATTTTTAAAAATTTGGCACAGTAAAGTATTTACCACTTTGTCTTGTTGCCATTTCTTTTTACAAGATTATGTTGCTCTAAAGACTCACTGTAATTTTCAACATCAATTGTGCCTACATTGCAGTGCAAGTTAGCCTTGCACAGGGCCCTGACACAACCCCATATCATGATTTACCATGGCTTTTGGACTTCATGCTGGTGAAAGTCTAGATGTTTCTTTTCTTTTTTGGTCTGGAGCATATGGCATCCATTTCTTCTGAAGAAAGACCTGAAATATTGATTCGACTGACATTAGTACACGTTTACACTGTGATGGTCCATCATAGATGCCTCTGGGTCCAGAAATCAACAGCAATTCTTGGTACTGTGAACATAAGGCTTCCTTTTTGCTGAGCAATGTTTTAATGAACATTTATGGATGTAACTACATACTGTCGTACTGGACAAAACTTTGCCCAGTAATCCTGAGCCCAAGAGATTATATCACTTATAGATAAATGTGGGTTCTTGATGCAGTGCCATCTGAGTGAGCAGAGATTAGCAGAATTCATCTTAGGCTTGCGTCCTCATCTTTACGCTGAGATATTCCTCCAGATTCCTTCCATTTTTTAAATTATGTTAATCACCACTGAGGGTGAAATATCCAAATTCTTCCCAAGCTTTCGTTGAGAAACATTGTTTTTAAATCATTCAGTGATATTCTTACACAAGGCTCGGTAAATTAGTGATCTTCGGTCCTCCTTTGTTCGTGAAGTAACTGGTCTTTCTTGTACGTTTCTTTAGTGCCTTATCATTATTACAATCGCCTGCTTACATCAGTGTGTCAGATTACATCATTGTTCTTTTAAATTTTCTTTTTTTTAACCACATTACTTGTCCTGAATTGTCCTTGTCCCAGCTTTTTTTAAAGAATACAGTACTGGCCTGAATGGCAGGAATGGATCTATATTTACAAATAAAGTAAATTATTAATAAATTAATAATAATAAATTAAAGTAAAATGAAGTTGACTAGATCTGACATTAAATATCTTGTCTTCATACTGTCTGAAATGAAATAAAATTCAACTTAAGTTTAGAAATCATTGGTTTTTCTTTTCACGTGCATTTTCCTTACCATCCAAACTTTTTCCAAACTGGGTTTGTACTCTCTTGCCACAGAATCATGTAGGAATTTGAGCTCTCTTTCTCCGTGTTGCTATCCAAATACTTAAAGACCAACTTTAAAGGGGTTCTTCCCCCAAAACATGATTCAGGCTCATTTTTGTTGAGTCGTTTGAATAAATAAACCCCTCCTGACAGTTTTGCAAGCCAGCCTTTCTATCTAGAGCTAGTATAAGCTGCTACGAGTTCGACAGTAAGCAACTACCAAGAATTTTTGTTTTTAATGACACTATTCTGGCATTCTAAGCAAACGAACCACAGGGCACGCCACAGTTATGCACAAAAGTCAGTTATTAATAACTGGTGTTAACTATGTCCTTTAGAACAAGTTTAAAAAAACCAGGAACTGTCTTTATTTTATTCAAATCAGGCTCAAGCTCAGGTTATAGCATATCCAGTTAAGCCAGCCTCTGGCTGAAGGACATTAGAAACACATACCAAGTAAATACAATGCTGTGAAAAAGCATTTGTCCCCTTTCTGATTTCTTCTACTTTTGCTTAGTTGTCACACTTAAATGTTTCAGATCATCAAATCAATGTTAATATCAGATGAAGATATCCCAAGTCAACACAAAATGCGTTTTGATGATGATGATTTTATTTATTGAAGAATTAAAGCTATCCATCCCTACCTGGCCCCAAGTGAAAAATGAATTGCCCCTTGGTCTCCAAATCAACAAATGAAACAAATTTAATCGATCATTTTGAGTTCAGTTTCACCAGACACACCCAGGTTTCATAACTACTAGCCCTATTTATTCTAAAAAAATCGCATAAATACAACCCTCGGGCAATGTGAAGTAGGTAAAAACCAATTCTTGACGCCACAATCTAAACAAATTCAAGAACAAATAAGGATACAAAGCCATTTTTAAAGCTCTGTGACTCCAGCAGACCACGGCGAGTGCGATTAGTTACAAATGATAAAAATATGGAGCAGCGGTGAACCTCCCCGGCTGGGGCCAGCCCACCAAAATTCCTCCAAGAGCTCACTGCCAACTCATCTAGGAGGTTACCAAAAAAAAAAAAAAGAAAAAACCCAAGGCAAACATCTAATGAACTGCAGGCCTTGTTTGCCTCACTTGAGGTCAGTGTTCAGAATTCCACAATAAGTAAGAAACGCGGCAAAAACGGCATCCATGGAAGAGCTGCAAGGCCAAAATTACTTCTGACCAAAATGAACACAAAGGCTTAACACACAATTGTCAAAAACACCTTGATGACCCTCAAGACTTTTGGGATAAATATCTGCAGACGGATAATAAGCTGAACTTTTTGGAAGACATAGTTCCCCTTAAATTTGGAATAAAACTAACACAGCATTCCGCAATAAGACCGTCAAACAAACAGCCAAGCTTGGTGGTGGTAGCGTTATGGCGTGGGGCTGCTTTGCTGCTTCAAGACCTGGGCGAATAGGCAGATTTGGTGGAACCATGAATCGTACTCTAAACCAGAAAATCTTGAGGCAGAATATCCGGCCATCAATCTGTGACCAAAAGCTCAAGAGCAATTGAATTATCCATCAGGACAATCACAAAAGCAAGTCCATCGCTGAATGGCTCAAAAGAAACAAATGAAGGTTTTGGAGCGACCTAATCGAAGTCCTGACTTGAATCAGTTTCTATTGTCGGCGGCATGGCGGCAGAGTGGTTAGCTTGTGCCTCACAGCAAAAAGGTTGTGGCTTTGAATCCGGCCGGGGGCCCTTCTGTGTGGAGTTTGCATGTTCCCCGTGTTCGCGTGGATTTCCTCCGGGTGCTCGGGTTTCCCCCACCCACAAAAACATGTATCATAAGAACACTCCAACCAGTACCCC